>JZKD02S1831962.1:48395-61190 GCA_000966675.3 Picea glauca | reverse complement strand
TTTTTGGTAAAGAAAGTCCTACCCACTTCCTAGCGGAATGGGTACCTCTTTTGCATGAGGCCGAGAAGGTTACAACTTCAATTGGGATAAGATTTTATCCAATAACATAGAGAGAGAGGTTATGGAGTACTAGACTACAAGATCAAAAGGACAAACAATATCTTTTTATATGTCTGCATACATCATGGATGCTATATGCTTCTCAACTCATTTCCGTTTGATGAATTGGAGTTGGAATCCGACTTACCCAGAGCCTATTCATGAATATGATTCTAAACTTTGGGAAGAAAATGCCAAAGATTCATTCTATGAGATTTGTCATTTCATGGTAATACCACTACACCAGATGTTACACGACTGTGCACCCCCCTGCATTTCAGAGTTGGTCATAGGGAGCCTTCGGGCAATTGTTGACTAGTTTATAGAGGAGAATTGCTCCTACATCAAAGGTTTCAAATGTTCGATTCCTCCACATGTGCTCCCAAAATTCCTCCCTGACAGACTAGTGTGCAGGGAGGTAGCTTATCAAATAGTAACGGGTGGAATCGGGATAGAATTAAATACACGTCAAAAGAAATCTTGGCCTGTTTTTCCCATTCAGATTGGAAAAATTTCACTTCTCAACTTGGGTCATTCCAAAGTCGAAGCAGAAGCACTAGATGGGATCAAATTGGTAGACCTCGAGCACAGGAAGCACGATCCTTACCAGTTAGTGGGGAAACACATGGCCCACTGCAATATAAAATCATATGAACATGAGGAGTCCCCTTGGGATGACATGCTCAAAGGGACTAAGACTTATAAAGAGGTGGTAGAACGAGTACATACATTGTCGTCCAACTTGCAAGCTAGTTTTCAGACCTTTCAAAAGCATAGACAGAGTGGTATGCCCAAAGTACTGCAAGGAGAAGCAATCACCCTTCCCCAGGAACAAGAAAATATTCCCCCAGGCTTCGAACAGGAAGCACAGGAGAAGGGCAATCCCGAAAAAGTCCCACAGGATACTGAAAGGCCCCCACAAAACAAAGAGGCCTTATAGATGAAAAAACCAGAGACAAAAGAAGAAAGGAGGTTTGGGATACCTTCCGAGTCCAGTAAGCTTACTCCCCCTTCATCACCTGGTGTTGATGTCAATATGCCTAAGGCAATAGGAGGGAAAGGATCTATAGAGCTAGGAAGTCCCATAGCTTCCTTAACCCCCTTACAGTGCGCTTTTGGATTCCCGGAGACGAGAGCCCTATTTTTTGATGACCTCACCTCTATCTTCATAGATGAGATTCCTCCTTCTGATTATTTTTTCAGCAGAAAGAGGAAGATTGTCCTGAAACAAGAGATGTATATGAAATAGGGGAGTATGGTAAAAAAGCTTAAAGTCTTTCTAGATGGACATAATTTGGAGGAGGAGGATTTCACTACAGAGATAGAAGGTTCCATGGGAGCCATGGAAACATCAATTTTTTTTACCATGGGAAACATGAGAACGAGGATAAAGAAGAGTAATAACATGATAGCTCAATTACAGGATCAGTTAAAGAATGTTAAGAAGAACATCAGAGAAAAGGTGAGTAAAATCTTGGAGCAGACCAAGGCTATCGAAAGGCTAGAAATTCAATCACTAAAATCAAGCCTGGATGAAGTGAACCAAAGGATATAAGCAAGTCAGGTGCAGGTTTCTCAACAAAAGGAGCATGCATAACAGTTACAGTATAAGCTAAATTTGATGGAAGGCTGACTGTTATAACCCTAAATTGCACCACACATGCTTACCTGGCATCAGGCCAACTCATATCCCTTCTTTGCCAAAACACTACTAAACAACTCTTTCAAAATCCTCTTTTATAAAGGCCCACGTGCCCTAATCCATTATTGCATGCGTGTACACGCTGGCTGACCCAAACAGCTCGCGTGGACCGACAAAAGCATGAAAAAAAGAAAGTTTTCGATGGAACAAAAATCTATGGGTGAGTTAACTGAAACTCCCGACCATGCATGGCCAAGGGTTCACCCAAATACCTAGCTCCTTCTAGCCTATAAAAGAAGGGATAGGGGTCCCATTTGGAGGAGAAAAAAATATAGCAAAGAAACTCTGCCCATTTACGTATTCCCATTGTCCCAACCCTTTAACCTTTCCCTATGCCAAAGGAGATTTAAAGAAAAGCAGTTGGAGGACAGAAGAAGAGGATCCTCGGATCAGGTTCAAGGAGCAGTGGCCGGTCTCAACTTTTGTAAGTTGACTCATTCAAAGTAATAAAGAAGGTGATTTTCACGTCCCAATTCATGAACTTTTTATGGTTTGATTAGTTTATGTTTGGATTTCTAACCCGTTAGTATATAAGTAGTATGCATGCATAGTTGTTGCTTGTCTTGGATGCAAGTCATCTTTGGAAGGAGTATTGCAAACAAGGAATCAAGTACAATGGAGGATCGACATCAAACGTTGGGAACGCGGTAGGTTGATATTTCCATGCATTTACTAATAAAAGGGGATTTAAATCTAGGGATGAAGGTAGAAAGTATTTTCTATTCGGTCATATCTGCATGCAAAGTTTGAACTCTATTTGCTAGTCCGTAGGGTGTTTTTCCCAACAACAAAATTGGCAATCGTATTGGGGAGAATCTCTAGGGTTCCTGGAATTTTATTTAGTTTTTGGGTAGTTTAAAGACTAGTTTTTCTTGCCTGTCTTTTCTTTTCATTTCTGTAAGGTCTGAGCTAGTAGGGAGTCTGGTTTTCCATACCATCTTTCCCTGAATTTTTCTTGGCTGTGTTTTTCGGGACCCATAGAGGTACACGCGGCCTGCACAAGGTCTGCACGCATGTACCCACGCCCTATCCTCATACAGCCTGCGTGTGAACGCTAGATGTAGAGGTAGTAGTAGCATGTAGAGTTCAGAGAACCTCAGAGGCAGTCATCCTCTTCCCTGTTAGAATCACACATTCTCAGGGGGTTTTCTGGAATTATGTCTGAAGTCTTGTTTGCTAGCAGTCATATCTCAGATTGTTTTCCTTGTATTAGTTGTTTTTCTATTAGAAAGAGTATCCAAGCCTTCAAGGGATCCTGGTTATCAATATCAGTGGTCTCTTCCTGGTTTGGTCTGTCTGTTTCCATTTTTCCTTAGAGTTTAGATATACACGCGGTCTGTACAAGGTCAGCCCGCGTGTACACGCCCTCTGTCTCTATCCAGTGCACATTCGCACGCGTGTTGTTTGAGTGACAGTTGCGTGATTGTACATGATACTTTTTGCTAAGGGTAAGACAGTCATCCTTTCCCTTGATAAGAATTATTCCTCTCAGGTGTTTGAATCTCTGTTTGAACAGTTGGTAGCTTAGGATTAATTTTACCCTTAGCTTGCTTTTTCTCATTTAAAACGTTGTCAAAAAAATAAAAAAAATTACGGGTTTTAGACAAGTGTGAGAGTCATTATTTTTACAATTCCTATTGTGCGATTTGTTAATCTAATTCTTTGAGATCTGCGATTAGGCCAGAATTGTTTTTCTTGGTTTTTGCTTTTTGGTATTTTTCCTTTCTTGCTTTACTAGCATTTAAAATAAAATAAAAAATCTTTTCATTTTCTTGTTTGGTTGAACAGTGTGTTTCTGCATTATTAGGCCAGGGAAAAGTCTTTTATTTCATAAGTTTTTGTAGTTCACTTAGATCATAAGTAGCTCATAGTCTAGTGAAATTCCTTTGAGTTTGTTGTCCAAAATCTTAGAAAAGTTAAAAAAATTTTCTTTTGAAAAGTTGTTGAACTTTTGCATTCAGTAAAAGTTTTGTTTCCATCTTTTTTATTTATTTTTTTCTTTCATCTTTTACACATCATCAGTTTCACCCTCATACCCATTGATGTAATACAAAGCCATAAAAGTAACGCTAAATTTAAAATCTACTAGACTTTTATGTTCATAGGGTTCACAAACTAGTTTAGGACTAGGGCCTTGGATTAGGTTGGAGAGGAAACTCTTCAAGGCTATTTAAAATCAAACATTGGAGTCTGAGATAGGGAGTGTCCAATTCTAGTTTCGTGGAAGTTATTTGGGACCCCCCTCTAACATAGGGGATAAACACGAGGTTGCGTGCAGAAAGGTAGCAGAGATAACCCCTCCAAAGTCGGACCAATCGTAGTGGAGAACACATATAGAGGGCTTGTTTTGGGATTACATCATTTGCATTTTCCACGGGGCTTCGTGGGTCTTGAATCCGTTCGAGGTCCTCAGTTTTCTTCCAGACCATTTTCTCTCGATACCCTTGACAGGTTTCGGGTGCGATACCTTGCTCATTGTGGTCTACCTGGCTTTCGATTGTACCCACCTGGTGACTGTTTGCGTGCTGGCAACCTAGTTGCCAATATTTGTTAGGGACATACACAGGTGACTGCGGGGGTATACCGCGGTACCTAGGATAGAAATCGGGCCACGCTTTGTAGAGTATACCCGGAGGGTGCTTCCATGTTCGAGTTGCACTTGCACCGGTAAGTTGCTCTAGTGTTGGCTATTGTAACTATTCTTCCAATTAATTTAGTCTTTGTTTGTCTTATCTTCTATGGATTCTTTTGTAGTGGGTGTTACTTTTGAGCATTTAGACTACCTAAGAGTGTCTTGGATCTTATCACACAGTGGAGGATCCCAATCTCCATCGGTCACGAAGGCTTATTGGCCTGTCGTCGGTTACACTAGAGCCACCCCCTCCACCATTAAGGCAGAAGCTAGACCAACAAGGGTCTTTTGAAGCGATCGGGTTACAAACCATTGTGCCCGAACAACCCCTGGAGGAATTGACCATTTTGGACCTTGAAGCAACCACTCTTGGCTCGGTTGAAACCCCAACCACTAATTTCTTGGCACCTATTATTGTACCAATTGAATTTCATGAGCGCCAAACAGTGTTGCACACAACAATGGAAACAAATGTTGTTACTCCTTCTGGGAATTCTTCAATTCCCACCACGGTTGTCACCAGAGGAGATATTTCATCTCCTAACCCACCATCGTCAGTCCGAGCCACCATGGTCTCGACCGCAACTACTTTGCACAGTGGGCCGAATCTGTCTTTGGCGGCGGCCACAATCCCTTTCACACCAAGTGCGACAGGCCCTCCGTTCTCATACGGGATGCCTAGTTTGGGTACAAGTACTGTACTTTCCTACTCCACTTTACATATTTTGGGTCTGGGGGTAGGGAGCTCTAGCACTCCTCTTCAAGGTCACATAGGGGGCACTCCTATCCCTTTTTGTTACACCTCAATATTGCTCACTTTGATAAGTGTCATAAGTGTCGCATGATCCTCTCAACTGTCGCAAGTGTCGCATGTCATTTACAAGTGTCGCAAACATCAAACGAAGCATACTGCCATGATGATGACACCAAGAAGAAATCTAGAATAACTTAGACACTTGATTTGGAGGAAGGAGAATGATTAACTGAAGTCAAGGAACTCTTATCACCTGAAAGGAGCTCTAAAACAAGGGTTTGGAAGGTGAACGCTCCTCTGTATCATCCTTAGGAGCGTTGGCGCTCCCCTATAAGGTCTCAGGGAGTGTTATAATGCACCACTGCCCCTCTAAAGGAGTTTTATCCATCCTTGGAGTGCTGGCTCTTCCCTCAAGCTTCCTAGGGAGCGCTATAGTGCCCTGATGCCCCTTTTGAGGGAGCGTTGTCTAATCTGAGGCAGTAGTTGGCCCGTTGAGGAGAATAAGGGGAGGATATTTCAAGTTTGGAAGGCAGTTGCATTCAAATTCTTAGTTCCATCAGGAGATCCCTGATCCAAGGAGAGGATTCCTCAACTTGTTCTAAAGATAACTCAAGAGGTTAAGCTTCTCTTAACCTATATAAGTAGTCTCTATGATGGTGAAAAGGGGGAAGAATTNTTTTTGGTAAAGAAAGTCCTACCCACTTCCTAGCGGAATGGGTACCTCTTTTGCATGAGGCCGAGAAGGTTACAACTTCAATTGGGATAAGATTTTATCCAATAACATAGAGAGAGAGGTTATGGAGTACTAGACTACAAGATCAAAAGGACAAACAATATCTTTTTATATGTCTGCATACATCATGGATGCTATATGCTTCTCAACTCATTTCCGTTTGATGAATTGGAGTTGGAATCCGACTTACCCAGAGCCTATTCATGAATATGATTCTAAACTTTGGGAAGAAAATGCCAAAGATTCATTCTATGAGATTTGTCATTTCATGGTAATACCACTACACCAGATGTTACACGACTGTGCACCCCCCTGCATTTCAGAGTTGGTCATAGGGAGCCTTCGGGCAATTGTTGACTAGTTTATAGAGGAGAATTGCTCCTACATCAAAGGTTTCAAATGTTCGATTCCTCCACATGTGCTCCCAAAATTCCTCCCTGACAGACTAGTGTGCAGGGAGGTAGCTTATCAAATAGTAACGGGTGGAATCGGGATAGAATTAAATACACGTCAAAAGAAATCTTGGCCTGTTTTTCCCATTCAGATTGGAAAAATTTCACTTCTCAACTTGGGTCATTCCAAAGTCGAAGCAGAAGCACTAGATGGGATCAAATTGGTAGACCTCGAGCACAGGAAGCACGATCCTTACCAGTTAGTGGGGAAACACATGGCCCACTGCAATATAAAATCATATGAACATGAGGAGTCCCCTTGGGATGACATGCTCAAAGGGACTAAGACTTATAAAGAGGCGGTAGAACGAGTACATACATTGTCGTCCAACTTGCAAGCTAGTTTTCAGACCTTTCAGAAGCATAGACAAAGTGGTATGCCCAAAGTACTACAAGGAGAAGCAATCACCCTTCCCCAAGAACAAGAAAATATTCCCCCAGGCTTCGAACAGGAATCACAGGAGAAGGGAAATCCCGAAAAAGTCCCACAGGATACTGAAAGGCCCCCACAAAACAAAGAGGCCTTATAGATGAAAAAACTAGAGACAAAAGAAGAAAGGAGGTTTGGGATACCTTTCGAGTCCAGTAAGCTTACTCCCCCTTCATCACCTGGTGTTGATGTCAATATGCCTAAGGCAATAGGAGGGAAAGGATCTATAGAGCTAGGAATTCCCATAGCTTCCTTAACCCCCTTACAGTGCGCTTTTGGATTCCCAGAGACGAGAGCCCTATTTTTTGATGACCTCACCTCTATCTCCATAGATGAGATTCCTCCTTCTGATTATTTTTTCAACAGAAAGAGGAAGATTGTCCTGAAACAAGAGATGTATATGAAGGAGGGGAGTATGGTAAAAAAGCTTAAAGTCTTTCTAGATGGACATAATTTGGAGGAGGAGGATTTCACTACAGAGATAGCAGGTTCCATGGGAGCCATGGAAACATCAATTTTTTTTACCATGGGAAACATGAGAACGAGGATAAAGAAGAGTAATAACATGATAGCTCAATTACAGGATCAGTTAAAGAATGTTGAGAAGAACATCAAAGAAAAGGTGAGTAAAAGCTTGGAGCAGACCAAGGCTGTCGAAAGGCTAGAAATTCAATCACTAAAATCAAGCCTGGATGAAGTGAACCAAAGGATACAAGCAAGTCAGGTGCTTCTCAACAAAAGGAGCATGCATAACAGTTACAGGATAAGCTAAATTTGATGGAAGGCTGACTGTTATAAACCTAAATTGCACCACACATGCTTACCTGGCATCAGGCCAACTCATATCCCTTCTTTGCCAAAACACTACTAAAAAACTCTTTCAAAATCCTCTTTTATAAAGGCCCACGTGCCCTAATCCATTATTGCATGCGTGTACACACTGGCTGACCCAAACAGCTCACGTGGACCGACAAAAGCATGAAAAAAGGAAAGTTTCTGATGGAACAAAAAGCTATGGGTGAGTTAACTGAAACTTCCGGCCATGCATGGCCGAGGGTTCACCCAAATACCTAGCTCATTCTAGCCTATAAAAGAAGGGATAGGGGTCCCATTTGGAGGAGAAAAAAATATAGCAAAGAAACTCTGCCCATTTACGTATTCCCATTGTCCCAACCCTTTAGCCTTTCCCTATGCCAAAGGAGATTTAAAGCAAAGCAGTTGGAGGACAGAAGAAGAGGATCCTCGGATCAGATTCAAGGAGCAGTGGCCGGTCTCAACTTTTGTAAGTTGACTCATTCAAAGTAATAAAGAAAGTGATTTTCACGTCCCAATTCATGAACTTTTTATGGTTTGATTAGTTTATGTTTGGATTTCTAACCCGTTAGTATATAAGTAGTATGCATGCATAGTTGTTGCTTGTCTTGGATGCAGGTCATCTTTGGAAGGAGTATTGCAAACAAGGAATCAAGTACAATGGAGGATCGACATCAAACGTTGGGAACACAGTAGGTTGATATTTCCATGCATTTACTAAGAAAAGGGGATTTAAATCTAGGGATGAAGGTAGAAAGTATTTTCTATTCAGTCATATCTGCATGCAAAGTTTGAACTCTATTTGCTAGTCCGTAGGGTGTTTTTCCCAACAACAAAATTGGCAATCGTATTGGGGAGAATCTCTAGGGTTCCTAGAATTTTATTTAGTTTTGGGTAGTTTAAAGACTAGTTTTTCTTGCCTATCTTTTCTTTTCATTTCTGTAAGGTCTGAGCTAGTAGGGAGTCTGGTTTTCCATACCATCTTTCCCTGACTTTTTCTTGGCTGTGTTTTTCGGGACCCATAGAGGTACATGCGGCCTGCACAAGGTCTGCACGCATGTACCCGCGCCCTATCCTCGTACAGCCTGTGTGTGAATGTTAGCTGTAGAGGTAGTAGTAGCATGTAGAGTTTAGAGAACCTCAAAGGCAGTCATCCTTATCCCTGTTAGAATCACACATTCTCAGGGGGTTTTCTGGAATTATGTCTGAAGTCTTGTTTTCTAGCAGTCATATCTCAGATTGTTTTCCTTACATTAGTTGTTTTTCTATTAGAAAGAGTATCCAAGCCTTCAAGGGATCCTGGTTATCAATATCAGTGGTCTCTTCCTGGTTTGGTCTGTCTGTTTCCATTTTTCCTTAGAGTTTAGATATACACGCGGTCTGTACAAGGTTAGCCCGCGTGTACACGCCCTCTGTCTCTATCCAGTGCGCATTCGCACGCGTGCTGTTTGAGTGACAGTCGCGTGATTGTACATGATACTTTTTACTAAGGGTAAGACAGTCATCCTTTCCCTTGATAAGAATTATTCCTCTCAGGTGTTTGAATCTCTGTTTGAACAGTTGGTAGCTTAGGATTAATATTACCCTTAGCTTGCTTTTTCTCATTTAAAACGTTGTCAGAAAAATTAAAAAAATTACGGGTTTTAGACAAGTGTGAGAGTCATTATTTTTACAATTCCTATTGTGCGATTTGTTAATCTAATTCTTTGAGATCTGCGATTAGGCCAAAATTGTTTTTCTTGGCTTTTGCTTTTTGGTATTTTTCCTTTCTTGCTTTACTAGCATTTAAAATAAAATAAAAAAATCTTTTCATTTTCTTGTTTGGTTGAACAGTGTGTTTCTGCATTATTAGGCCAGGGAAAAGTCTTTTATTTCATAAGTTTTTGTAGTTCACTTAGATCATAAGTAGCTCGTAGTCTAGTGAAATTCCTTTGAGTTTGTTGTCCAAAATCTTAGAAAAGTTAAAAAATCTTTCTTTTGAAAAGTTGTTGAAATTTTGCATTCAGTAAAAGTTTTGTTTCCATCTTTTTTATTTATTTTTTTCTTTCATCTTTTACACATCATCAGTTTCACCCTCATACCCCTTGATGTAATACAAAGATATAAAAGTAACGCTAAATTTAAAATCTACTAGACTTTTATGTTCGTAGGGTTCACAAACTAGTTTAGGACTAGGGCCTTGGATTAGGTTGGAGAGGAAACTCTTCAAGGCTATTTAAAATCAAACATTGGAGTCTGAGATAGGGAGTGTCCAATTCCAGTTTCGTGGAAGTTATTCGGGACCCCCCTCTAACATAGGGGATAAAAACGAGGTTGCGTGTAGAAAGGTAGCGGAGATAACCCCTCCAAAGTCGGACCAATCGTAGTGGAGAACACATATAGAGGGCTTGTTTTGGGATTCCATCATTTGCATTTTCCACGGGGCTTCGTGGGTCTCGAATCAGTTCGAGGTCCTCAGTTTTCTTCCAGACCATTTTCTCTCGATACCCTTGACAGGTTTCGGGCGCGATACCTTGCTCATTTTGGTCTACCCGACTTTTGACTGTACCCGCCTAGTGACTGTTTGCGTGCTGGCAACCTAGTTGCCAATATTTGTTAGGGACATACACAGGTGACTGCGGGGGTATACCGCGGTACCTAGGATAGAAATCAGGCCACGCTTTGTAGAGTATACCCAGAGGGTGCTTCCATGTTCGAGTTGCACTTGCACTGGTAAGTTTCTCTAGTGTTGGTTGTTGTAACTATTCTTCCAATTAATTTAGTCTTTGCTTGTCTTATCTTCTAGGGATTCTTTTGTAGTGGGTGTTACTTTTGAGCATTTAGACTACCTAAGAGTGTCTTGGATCTTATCACACAGTGGAGGATCCCAAGCTCCATCGGTCATGAAGGCTTCTTGGCCTGTCGTTGGTTACACTAGAGCCACCCCCGCCACCATTAAGGCAGAAGCTAGACCAACAAGGGTCTTTTGAAGCGATCGGGTTACAAACCATTGTGCCCGAACAACCCCCGGAGGAATTGACCATTTTGGACCTTGAAGCAACCACTCTTGGCTTGGTTGAAACCCCAAC
This sequence comes from Picea glauca, assembly GCA_000966675.3. Classification (NCBI taxonomy): domain Eukaryota; kingdom Viridiplantae; phylum Streptophyta; class Pinopsida; order Pinales; family Pinaceae; genus Picea; species Picea glauca. The sequence goes on along the minus strand of JZKD02S1831962.1, from coordinate 50,507 downwards.
CACTGATTTCTTGGCACCTATTATTGTACCAATTCAATTTCATGAGCGCCAAACAGTGTCGCACACAACAATGGAAACAAATGTTGTTACTCCTTCTGGGAATTCTTCAATTCCCACCACGGTTGTCACCAGAGGAGAGATTTCATCTCCTAACCAACCATCGTCATTCCGAGCCACCATGGTCTCGACCGCAACTACTTTTCACAGTGGGTCGAATCTGTCTTTGGCAACGGCCACAATCCCTTTCACACCAAGTGCGACAGGCCCTCTGTTCTCATACGGGATGCCTAGTTTGGGTACAAGTACTGTACTTTTCTACTCCACTTTACAAAATTTGGGTCTGGGGGTAGGGAGCTCTAGCACTCCTCTGCAAGGTCACATAGGGGGCACTCCTATCCCTTTTTGTTACACCTCAATATTGCTCACTTTGATAAGTGTCGTAAGTGTCGCATGATCCTCTCAATTGTCGCAAGTGTTGCATGTCATTTACAAGTGTCACAAACATCAAACGAAGCATACTGCCATGATGATGACACCAAGAAGAAATCTAGAATAACTTAGACACTTGATTTGGAGGAAGGAGAATGATTAACTGAAGTCAAGGAACTCTTATCACCTGAAAGGAGCTCTAAAACAAGGGTTTGGAAGGTGAACGCTCCTCTGTATCAGCCTTAGGAGCGTTGGCGCTCCCCTATAAGGTCTCAGGGAGTGTTATAATGCACCACTGCCCCTCTAAAGGAGTTTTATCCATCCTTGGAGTGCTGGCGCTTCCCTCAATCTTCCTAGGGAGCGCTATAGTGCCCTGATGCCCCTTTTGAGGGAGCGTTGTCTAATCTGAGGCAGTAGTTGGCCCGTTGAGGAGAATAAGGGGAGGATCTTTCAAGTTTGGAAGGCAGTTGCATTCGAATTATTAGTTCCATCAGGAGATCCCTGATCCAAGGAGAGGATTCCTTAACTTGTTCTAAATATAAATCAAGAGGTTAAGCTTCTCTTAACCTATATAAGTAGTCTCTATGATGGTGAAAAGGGGCAAGAATTGCTAGCATGAAACCTATGATCTCATAGGAAACACACAGTCAACCAAAGGAGAGTGATCAGTAAAGCTGCTATCATCCAGGTCGTGGATCTTTCGAGCAAGGGTTAGACGAAGGGGACTTGACGAAGTTGTCACATTCGCATCTATGATTGTAAGTATTGTTGTCGTTATTCTCATTAATATGACACGCTTGGCCTGTTTCTTTCTAGTTTGTGTCTGATCTTACATGAACTTATCATTGATAGATAGATCTATTTTCAAGCTAATATCAATAGAGTAGGAAGTGGTTGTACTTTTTTTGTCTACAGGACTTAGCGAGGAGCGAGAGTTTGGAGCTCGATTTGGAGCATGCAGGAAGATTTTCCTACAACAGAAACTGGCGACTCCACTGGGGAGTCCTCAAATTGAAACTTCTTGTTTTAATTTCTCCTCGTAGATATTGTTTTACCCCTTGATTGTTTCAGACCTGGTTCACTCCTCTTTTGATTGGTTTCATGAGCTGATTGACTCCTTACCCCATCACACTCAGCCTGTTTGTCAAAATTTGACTGAATTTTAAGGTTTTTTGGACATTTTTTGTGAGTTTTTGGGCACTAGCGCTCCCCTGCCTTGTTAGTAGGGTGCTAAGGCTCCCTTAGAGTGTTGGAAAGATCTTTATAATGCCCTGGTGTCCCTTACACCAGAGCACCAGCCCCTGTTTTCACAAATCCCTTAAAAAAAGTGCATTTTTGAGGTTAAAAACCCTATTTCTTACTTGCTGAGCTGCTTTGAGATTCAATGCTTCTTCCCTTGACCTCTTAAATCCTTCATCTTGAGAAGTAAACATATTTATGTTTAGATTTTGTAGCCTTCTTCACTATTTTTGAGTTTTTTTTGTTGAGAGCTTGAAATCGATCCCCTGCTTTCTTCTCTCCTATCCAATTGAGCGATAACTCTAGTGAAGGACACTAGAAGTCTGTGCCTCTTCTCATTTGGTTCTTTGAGGTCATCTGATCCAATCTCTTTCTCCTTCCTTTTGCATTTTTGGTTTTCTTTCTCTTGTTTGATTGCAAAAGGGTGTGTTGTTTGTGCGAAAT
>JZKD02S1831962.1:6295-38123 GCA_000966675.3 Picea glauca | reverse complement strand
AGGGGTAGGGGTCCCATTTGGAGGAGAAAAAAATATAGCAAAGAAACTTTGCCCATTTACGTATTCCCATTGTCCCAACCCTTTAGCCTTTCCCTATGCCAAAGGAGATTTAAAGAAAAGCAGTTGGAGGAAAGAAGAAGAGGAGCCCAGGATCACGTTCAAGGAGCGGTGGCCGGTCTCAACTTTTGTAAGTTGACTCATTCAAAGTAATAAAGAAAGTGATTTTCCCGTCCCAATTCATGAACTTTTTATGGTTTGATTAGTTTATGTTTGGATTTCTAACCCGTTAGTATATAAGTAGCATGCATGCATATTTGTTGCTTGTCTTGGATGCAAGTCAACTTTCGAAGGAGTTTTGCGAACAAGGAATCAAGCACAACGAAGGATCGACATCAAATGCCAGGAATGAGGTAGGTTGATCTTTCCATGCATTTACTAAGAAAAGGGGATTTAAATCTAGGGATGAAGGTAGAAAGTATTTTCTATTCGGTCATATCTGCATGCAAAGTCTGAACTCTATTTGCTAGTCCATAGGGTGTTTTTCCCAACAACACCGACTTATAGATTTAAAGGATTTTCAGACCCTCTTGCTCGAAACACATACAAAGATAGAAGCCGAGCAACAGAGACTGATCTCCAAAATAGGGATCATCCAGAATTACTTTCAAGAGGTAAGAAAATATCTTGATAATATTATTTTACTAGAAAAGGAAGCTAAAGCAACAAGGAATACTTTCCAGAAAGCGGTTTCATGTTCAAGGAATAAAGAGGCGACGAAAAATCTAAATCTCTCTATCAAAGAACAAATAAAAGGAGACATCATGCTCAAGGTATGGGAAACAAATATGTCTGAGAGCAAGAATATAGTCAAATAAATCAAAGATGATTATGAAGGAATCTTTGATTCTTTGGATAAGCAAGCATTAGGCATTGAAAAAAATGACTGCTCCAAGTCACTGGGGCAGATAAACATTGAAAAAAAACAGTTGGACTGCAAAGAAGGTTTGAAGAAGATTCAGATTGAAATTTTGCAATTGAAGGAAATTGATGCCAACCTAATAAACATATGGTTGGTACAGCCCATTTTAAAATTGCAAGTGATCAAGTTTTCCTACCAAGGTTTTGAAGACCGGTTCCCAAAGGTACAAAGAAAGTTTTATTTGTTTGAGACTAAAGATCTTCCAACACCTTCTAGAAACTTTGTCCATTTTCTGGAGAAATGTATTGAATGTGTAGCATCAAAGGAGGGAGAGACTTCGACTAAGCAATTAAGTATCATTTGGAAACTCATACTGTTGGAATGATAGATAAACAAAAGTTAATTGTGCAATGGTTAAGGTTGAAGTTTTGTAACTATTTTTCTCTTAGAATGTAGGAGATTGTTAACCATCAAGTATCAAAGACCTTGTATAAATACAGGGAACAAATACTAAAACGAGGCTTTTTGATCTCTAGGAAAAAATGATTGTTGACGAAGTAATTTTGAAGAGACTCTAAATTAATAGAAGTGCAGATTGAAGATTCCAGATCTTGTCACTTCTGAGTTATGTGTTTCCCTGTCATCTCATCTTTCTTATATATGTTTAAATGATGAATTCTTAGTTACAATTTAGTGCAACCTCTACCGTGGAAATTATTATTCTTGTTATTTCAAATCATTTACAGTTTTTCCTCTGTATCTATTATCAACAGATACAAGACCTATATATGCTTAGATTTCAACATCATATGCTTCATTAATATTTTTCTCATTTCATAGTCTTCTATTACAATGTGAGATTCCTCTAAAATTGATGCCTCACTTTGCTAATAGATTTATGTTTTTCTCCATATCATGCATGTTTCTTTTCGTTAAAATTTAACTTAGATTCAAGAAAAGGCCTACAATTTGGTCATACTATTTATTTGTGTTTTGATATCATTTTTGTTACATTGTAGAATAGAGATAACCAGCCTAAAAAAAAAGCACAGAACTTTATCCTCCTTTACTTTCCTCCTTCATGAGAGTACTAGTTGCAAGGCAGCCTAACATCGAGCCTGGTCTCTCGGATCAAACCAACATTGCTCTAAATTTATCAAACACTATTTTACAAACAACAAATAACCAGGTTGACTTAGAACATTCATGGGCAGCAATTGAGAGAGATATTAGTATCCAAGAAAACTGGGAATTTCAAAAGAGACAGTTTAGAAACCGACAATAGCCTTTACCTTTTTATTAGTCTTTTTCTATTCTTAGCTTCTTTTGTTTTTTCAGATGCCTTGACAGTATACTTTAAAGCCTTAAAGTATAAACTCAGGAACAACAGTCTCCACGTGGAATTCATCTTCATGTCCTGATTGACATGACATTGTACGAGGTATGCCACATGGCATTGTACGTGGTTGCATACACCACCTCCATGTGGACCTAACTTGGAACCTGAGCTAGCCCATTAGGGAGTTGGTACCCCAAGTATCATCCCCCCAGGACTTTAACATTGTGCATACAATTCTTCCTTTGGATATTTGATATGTTGATATCGTGGACCCCACTACCGAACCCCCTGGAGATCAAGCCCCTAGAAAATTCACTCCATGCACTTTATTTAAATCTTTTGATATCCAATATTGGAACCATGCAGATCTATGTTCCGACCATCGTGGTGGCATGGTAGACAAGGTGGCTTCCACATGGCTCTTTGTACTATCTTAGCTACTTACATGGAAAATGATGTGGCCACTCCATGTGGCTCTAACATGGTTTCTATCGTGGTGTCATCATGTCATAGGCTACCAACCTATCATGGATTCAACTCAACCATGATCCTCCATTCTACGATATCTAATATGACAGTATGGAACCTTTCTTACGAAGTTGTGATACCGGGCTATTGTCCATCTGGCCCCCGTAAATTTAAACATGCAACACTCCTCTATTCCACCAATATTTGATATGTTGGTGCACTCTTCGAGACATGTGTCTCAATCCTCCCATGACACATGGTCTAACCACAGTAATCATGGATTTGACATGGTAGATGAGGTGGCTTCCATGTGGACCACCATACTAACTTTACTGCTTGTCATGTGACAAATTTCATGGCCTCTACATGGCTCTAATGTGACTGTTGATGTGTCATCTAAAATGGCCCACTAGGGCATTGGTCTATCAGCCCATCAGGACTTTAATGTTGAAATGATATTCCACTATGCATGTTATCCCCTATTTCTAGGGATAACTAATAATATTATGTCTCGAGGCCCTCAGGTTGCGGTCATGGAGTAACGAGATATGGATTGACCCACAATGTCCACATGCACAGATGGAGATCTACTTCACCAGCATGCTTTTTTGTTTCATCACGTTGGCATTCACCACACCAGCTTGCTTTCGGAGTACGATGGGTCTTGCTCCATGAGGTACACATCAGGTATTGTGGTAAGTGTCACCTTAATACTTGAGGCATTTGAATATGTTGCACTAAAATTCTCTTGACTATGGAATGTATTCTTGGACATTATGTTTTTGACCTTGTTTTACCTTGGAAAGTGTCATGGTTTCCTAGTAAGTGGCCACTCTCAAGGAAAGGGTTACAACTAGGAGTCTCTTCGAAGGTCTATCATACCATCCCACTCACACTTACCACTTTCCATCACTTCTTCCTCTCTGTGTCTCTATATTTTAGGTTTTCTAGCTTTATTGACCGAAGAAGGGAATGTAATTTATTTCATGGGAAGAAGGGGCCATTATGCTCAAAGTTTCCCTAACAAGAAGCATCATGCAATATAATCTCACCCTGGGATCTCGAGAGAAATGAAACGCTTTTCATAAAAAATGAGGTACCCATAATAATAACTAATTAAACAATGATTACTTTCTAGGGTAGAGAGTTTGTGGGCTATGCATTTCCTTTTAGTGCCCCTTATTGACTTCAACCAGGAAGGTCTTCATAAAAATGTGTTAACCGAGGTAGATCGCTTGTGGGATATGCATTTCATTTTTAGTGCCCCTTATTGACTTCAACTCAGCGACACATGCAAACTAAATGCTAAATAATAAAAGGTTTGGAAAAAATAAGCTTCAAAAACAAAAAGAGAAATATGGATATGGATAGCCCTCAACAAAGGTGCCCATAAATTAGACAATACGAGCCCATGTATGTCATGAAACCCAAAATCCTAGAATTCTAACCTGATCGACCTAGCATCCATTACAAAACTTAGAAAGGATCATCCTTCGAAACCTCCCCTACCTAAGGAATTGGTTCACCCAATAGGGAATTATGACACCCCTCCCATATCTAAATTTGGTCAATTGCATAGGGTCTTTGAGCACTTGTTTAATTTGAAAAGGTATATTTGATGCACATGTTTAGGTGGATCTTGTATTAGGTGTGATTTTACTTGCCATGATACATTTGAATTGAGACCCTTGGGGGGTGCATTCATTTGTCTTTGCAGGACCTTGCTAGGTGTACATTTGTGAAGGAACAAGCCTAGATTGGGCCTTCATTGGGGCATGAAGCCCATAGATGGATGCCATGACCCACACCTTTGGGTAAGCCAGATGATGAACAATTATTTTGGAGGCATGAAAGGACACCTTGGAGGATGAGACCTAGCCCTCTTTTACCCAACGATTTTCCTTTGGAGGCTATGTGCTACACTTTTTGGGCTTGGTGTCTCACTTAGGGATAGGGTTTGATGATGGTTGTGATGTTTGATGATGGCTTGGCATGATTGATGGAGAATAAGACACTTGGCATAGTGACACATGGCCTTTGGAATCCCAACATGTAGTATACCTAGGGAGGTAATATGGGGTACCTAGGGAGGTATCCAATGGGAAAGTGGTTATGTATTATTAGTGGTTATGTATTATGAGAATGTGGTCATTATGTCCACTATATTAATAAAGGCCCATTATGGTAGTTATATGTAATAAATGTGAGAAGGCTCTCTAGAAGGTTCCTAGGAGATAGAGAGAGCTATATAAAGAAGTGTAAGCAATGTAAGTTATTATACCAAATGTAGTTTACCTAGGGAGGTATCCAATGGGAATATGGTTATACATTATTAGTGGAATTCATTTAATATATGATAATGTGGTAATTCAATGTAAGATGGACCAGCTCCACTATATTAATAAAGGCCCACTATGGTAGTTAGATGTAATAAATGTGAGAAGGCTCTCTAAAAGGTTCCTAGAAGATAGACAGAGCTATATAAATAATTTTAAGTAATGTAATGAAATAGAGTAAAGAATATTGTGAATGTATCAAGCATTTCTTGAGGAGTGTTATCCTTCCTTAATGATTAATATATGGTGTTACCCTACCTCAAGGTTTTTGACTATTTATTGTGTTCATTAATTTGGTGAATGGTTTAGTTTATTCTTGGTTATTTCTGAAGTATATTTTCTGATCTATTTAGACACTTAACAATTGGTATCAGAGAACTTTCCTTGGCCAAGGAAGGGGAGAATTTTTGGTTCTTTTTGCAGATTTTTTCTAGGGAAAAAGGGGGCAGTGCACTTCAGGTTCAGATATGAAACTTTCTAAGTATAATTTGGCCAAAAAAATTGGATATTTGAATTCCTCTCGGAAAAATACCCAATTTCAAAAAACAAATTGGCCAAAACGGAGTTCGAGAAGTAAAGTTATGAGCATTTTAAATTCAACCATTTTTTCAGGGTTTTTCCGGAAAAAGCCGTGCAATTTGCACATTGAGTTATTTTTAAGATTTAGTTTTTATTGAAGATTTATCCCAAGATGTATTTTTATTTTACTGGAAAAGATGATGGCCCAAGTATTGAAAATTTTATAAAATAAGTGAAGTTAGCATATAAAGAGAACTGGAGAGGTTTGGTCAGTTTACACTTACAAGGTGATGCATCCATTTGGTGGGCATCACTTAAGTATTCCCAAATAATGACACTTTGATGAATAATTTGAAAAATTATTCATAGATAGGTGGTATCATACAAAGTGTAAGGATGAAGAGAGCACCAAGGTTTTATTTTTAGGGGGAAAGCCTATATTACAAGTTCATGGTTGTATTCATAAAGAAAATATCATTGTTTCTATTAACCCTAGTTGCCAACAAAATTTTATCAATGTTCAATTGGTTAATAGATTGAAAGTTCCAGTAAAGAATGTTCAAAGAACATAAGTTGAGGGTGAAAATGTTCAAATTGTTAAATATTTGAAGGTTAGCATGGATAAATATGTGTTGCATTCATATTTTTATGCTATGGATATGGATGAAGTGGATATTGTTTTGGGATATGCTTGGATAGAATCAGGGGGTACCATTAATATTAATGTGCAAAAGAAGTTTTTGAAGTTGTGGTACAAGAAAAATAAAATCACATTGCAGGATGTGTCTCTTAGTAAGAAAGATAGGCCCATGTCGGCCAGCAAAGAAGTTATTGTCGAGTCTGAAGTTGGATCAGAGGAAAAGTATACAGAAGGATATGAATCAAAACTACAGGAAGGACCCAATCAAGAAGCTGAGGTCATTGACTGAAAGGAACAATGTGTTGCAAATTTGAAGAAAAAAGAACATATTCTTATATTTGTTGTATATCACCATCCACATCATATAGAGAAACAATAGTCATCAAGGGAAGGGCATGAACATCAACACATTTACGCACCAACGGGGAACCAGAAAGGAAACCGATCAAGGGGTTCATGGAGGCCTACTGAGACTACGAGAATACATCAGGCTAGAGAACCAATCCCATGGAAACACTGACATCATTCATATCAAGATCAGGGTGGAAAGACATCAGTTGGACATCATGTTTGACTTCCATTGGGATGGATGGATGGTCATACTTGGTACGAGTTGGATACATTGCTTAGTTGGTCATATTGTATGGTTTCTTCTTGTGTTTCGAGGGTGAAACATGTGAAGGGGGATGGAATGTAGTATACCTAGGGAGGTAATATGGGGTACCTAGGGAGGTACTCAATGGGAATGTGGTTATGTATTATTAGTGGAAGTCATTTAATATATGAGAATGTGGTCATTCAATGTAAGGTGGACTAGGTCCATTATATTAATAAAGGCCCACTATGGTAGTTAGATGTAATAAATGTGAGAAGGGTATCTAGAAGGTTCATAGGAGATATAGAGAGATATATAAAGAAGTGTAAGCAATGTAATGAAGCAGAGTGAAAAATATTGTGAATGTATCAAGCATTGTTTGAGGAGTGTTATCCTTCCTTAAGGATTAATATATGGTGTTACCCTACCTCAAGGGTTTTGACTATTTCTTGTGTTCAATAATTTGGTGAATGGTTTAGTTTATTCTTGGTTATTTCTTAAGTATATTTGCAGCTCTATTTAGGCACTTAACACAACATCTTCTTCAACAACTCAACAACTTGCTCAGAATGCCAAAATGCCGCCCTTTAGGGGCATGCCATCATATTTTTAGGGTTTCTTTCTGTGTAAAATAATTTTTTGAATTGTAAAGGGGAAATTAGAGGAGGTCAACCTCCCTAATTGTGTTTTACCCTAAATTTATGTGGACAAACTTTATTTTGAGGTATTGTATAAATAAAATACCTAGATCATTTCATTTTCACAATATTATCACTTGAGAATAAGACATTCTTGGTTGACATTCTCACCCTCTTTGGTAAAATCGATCTCTCTCTCTCTCTCTTGGGTGATTTTTTGGATGCTAATACTTGTTATTGTGGAGGAAGTGGTGCACTACCCTATTGGAGGCTTGCCTCTTGCATGTTGTTGGAATATTCTTGGTAGAAGAGGTTTATTTCATTCTTTCTATTGGAGTTGGTAAGAAATTTTATGCATATTGTTAGTAATTTCTTCTTGTTTCATGGTAAATATTGTCTAAACCTTGGAGGAATATAAGGGCATACACCATCCACCAATTTCATCATAATTTTTATTGGATAAGTCATTTTATCAAGGTTGCTAGGAGGAATAAAAGGGCTTACACCCTCCTATATTTACCTTGTTGGATTTCCTTTCTTTAGGGAGTAAAATGGATTACACCCCTAGAGAAGTAGTGGATCCAACTCTTACAATGAAGACTCCATAACCCAATAGACTAGTCACTAATCTGAAATTGCATTGGAGAAACAAAATCGTTGCTTTGGAAAAGATTATTTGTTGAGAAACTGCATTTGTCTAAATTGGAATCAATTCTATATGATTTTAGCTTGCTTGGGTCACTAAGGTGTCTTTTTTAGCCAAGTATTTCTGTTGTTATAAACTTATGCTACAACCATTAGGGATGATTAAAAGTCACTCTTTTACCTCTTGTTTTTTACTCTTCTACCATTGAAAATAGTATACAAGTTGTCATTGTTAATCTACTTACTATTGGCTATCTTTTGGGCAAGTTGTTTGCTGATTTTTTTGTGTAGAATTTGTTGCTCAATCAACCTTTTGCTTAAACCAATTGGTTTTCGTAATACATCTCTGATAACATCATTTTTTCAGCCTTACTTTACCATCAAAGCCTATGTTTATGTATTGGAATCTTTTCTATATGTTTAGTGTTAAATCATCCAATAATTATTTGATTCTTTAGATGGTTAAATTTGCAGTTAATAACATATTTCATCGCTGATTTATATACTTGATTATTGTTGTAATTTAGGAAAACAATCTTCTCTTTCTTATCTCCTTGCTATTTGGCTTGTATCTCGATCAATTTTCATGTTCTGGGTAGGTCTAACACTTTGGTGAAGGTACTCAAGACCTTTGGCAACCATTATTCACCCTTAAGACTCTTTTGAAATCCTTCATTTAACCTTTCAGAATTGACCTAAGGGGTTCCATTCATCATCTCCTCATCTTCCATCTCAATCGAGATTCCCCCCTTGAGGTGATTACATCATCATATTTAAATAATGACTAAATAGGTGGGACCCCTTGTGAATCCCAATTATTTCCTTTCATAATTATCCAACATAACAAATATCCAAATCATTTAATTCAAAAATATCTCCTTGTAAATCTCACTTCATATATATATGCTCAAATGATAAATATCAATAGAATATAACATAATCATGTTCCCAAAATAGAATTATATCCAAGATGTTCAATAAAAAATGTTCAAATTGTTAAATTTGGCAGCATCAACAGTCATTCTCCAATGAGAGGCCATATGGGCCACCCTGAGGCTAGCCAGAGAGATTTGGAGAATCAACCAGTCTTGTGAAGTATTGACAAAAGCCAGGGGGAATGAACAACCTCTGTGAGTCAAACCAAAAGTCAGGATGAACGAGATGCTATGTGATTCTAATGCAAAAGTCAGGGGGAACGTACAACCTATGTGAGCATAGACAGTCTAGTGCAAAAGTCAGGGGGGGACGTACAACCTCTGTGAGCATAGATAGACTAGTGAAAAAGTTAGGGAGAACATACAACCTCTGTGAGCCTAGTCAAACCTTGTGAGCCATGATCAAAAGTCAAGGTATCTAGCAAAAGTTAGGTTGAATGTAAAATTCCTATGAGCTAGAAACAAACAATATTCCTAATATTGCAAATGATGTAATTGTATTGACCTACTGCGTTGGCACATGTAAACATTATTCACCATGAAGATAATTTTGAATTGCCTTGTCAAGAGTTGTAACTAAAGTCTTGAGTCTAGTTCTATGTTAGAACTAAAGTGTAATGTTGAGTTGCAACTAAAGTCTTGAGTCTAGNGCAGCATCAACAGTCATTCTCCAATGAGAGGCCATATGGGCCACCCTGAGGCTAGCCAGGGAGATTTGGAGAATCAACCAGTCTTGTGAGGTATTGACAAAATCCAGGGGGAATGAACAACCTCTGTGAGTCAAACCAAAATTCAGGATGAATGAGATGCTATGTGATTCTAATGCAAAAGTCAGGGGGAACGTACAACCTATGTGAGCATAGACAGTCTAGTGCAAAAGTCAGGGGGGGACGTACAACCTCTGTGAGCATAGATAGAATAGTGCAAAAGTTAGGGAGAACATACAACCTCTGTGAGCCTAGTCAAACCTTGTGAGCCATGATCAAAAGTCAAGGTATCTAGCAAAAGTTAGGTTGAATGTAAAATTCCTATGAGCTAGAAACAAACAATATTCCTAATATTGCAAATGATGTAATTGTATTGATCTACTGCGTTGGCACGTGTAAACATTATTCACCATGAAGAGAATTTCGAATTGCCTTGTCAAGAGTTGTAACTAAAGTCTTGAGTCTAGTTCTATGTTAGAACTAAAGTGTAATGTTGAGTTTCAACTAAATTCTTGAGTCTAGACCTAAAGTGTAATGTTGAGTTGCAACTAAAGTCTTGAGTCTAGTTCTATCTTAGAACTAAAGTGTAATGTTGACTTGCAACTAAATTATTAAGTCTAGTTCTAAGTTTGAACTAAATCATGTCAGTCTCAAGTCTAGTTCTAAGTTCGAACTAAAGTGTAATGTTGAGTTGTAACCAATCTCAAGTCTAGTTATAAAGTTCGAACTAAAGTGTAATGTTGAGTTGTAACCAATCTCAAGTTTAGTTCTAAGTTCAAACTAAAGTATGAAGCTGAGTTATGACTAATGGATGAAATCGTGTTACTATTTCAAGCTTCTCCTCTTCCCCTCTTCAAACTATATAAGAAGAGGTTGAACCCTCTCCTCAACACATTTTTGCAACACATTTTTGCAACACAATTTTGAAATAGAGTTTTCATATGCAGGTTGAGGGTGAAGTAATAGAGGAGCACATTAGTGATAAAGAGGCAACATATCAAAGGTGTATTTCAGCAAGGTCTTNATTGATTAAGTTTCCAGTGTGAGGACCATGACATTCTCCATTTTAGTCAGGGCTGAAGATAGGCTCGAAGGAGCTACCAACTTTAATGTGTGGAAGCTCCGTATAACAAATATCTTGCAAGAGCATGATCTTGAGAAGTATGAGACCACAATGATGGAGTAACCAATGAATAATGCAAGAATAACGGCTTTCAGGAAGAGTCAAGCAAAGGCCAAGTGAATCATCTTTGACTTAGTCAAAGATAGTATAATGCATGCAATGACTTCATTGATGACTGCCAAGGATCGTATGGATACCTTGGTGAATCTGTATGAGAAATAGGCTCCAAGTCATAAGAGGACACTTAAGCACAAGCTTAAGTATTTGAAGATGGAGAAAGGTGAATCAATGGCATCTTTCTGTTCTAGGATAGCTCAGATCAGAGATCATCTTTTGGTCACAGGGGTGACAATGGACGATGATAATTTAGTCCAGGCCATTTTTGATGGTCTTCCTTCTTCATGGGAGACCTTCTTATCCAGTGTAAGTGGGAGAGAGATTCAACCCACGTTTGAGAGGTTATGGCATGATTTCCTCTAGGAGGAGAGTCGCACAGCTACCAGGAGCGAGCCAACGAAAGAAGAGCACTCAACTTTAACATCAAGATTTAAGGGAAAGAAGAAAGGCACTTTCTAGAAAGGCTCTCAATGGAAGCCAAACGTCAAAGGTACATTCAAAGGAAAGATTATTGATACATATAAGATTAAATGATTTAGTTGTAATAAGTTGGGTCATTTTGCTAAAGATTTTTGGTTTAGAAAGAAATATCCTAGGAAAGGGAAACATCAYGCCTCAACWRYTGAGGATGATGAATCCAAAAGAAATYAGAAAAGTCCTTMTAATGAGAAAGAAAATAGGAAAGAATATTATTTGGTTTCTTCTTTATCYAGTTCARTTTCCACAGGGCCRAAAACTTGGTTAGTAGATAGTGGTGCAKCAAAGCACATGACAGGGTACAAGGATATCCTCTCAGATTTYGAGACAAAATATTTTGCAGAGCAGGTCGAGCTTGGGGATGAAAAATGTTACAAGATAGAGGGAGTAGGCTCTATATTCTTCAGATTGGAATATGGAGCTAGACTTCATGTTGATGAAGTATTATATGTTACAGGGCTCAAGAAGAATCTACTATCAGTTGCAACCCTTGAGGACAAGGGATATTGGGTGATATTCAAGGACAGTAAGGCACTACTATGGGATAAAGGTAGCCACTTAAGTACAACAAAACCCATTGGAACTCATAGTGGAGGACTGTACGTCATGTCAAGACAGTGATTTCAGGCATTGGCTCATGATGCGACTAGCTTCAGTGATTTGTGGTGCAGAAGACTTGGACATCTTCATTACAAAGCTCTTCCAGATCTACAGAACATGGTATGTGGCATGCCCTCTATTTCTCTTAGTAAAAATGAAATTTGTAAGGGATGCATGCTAGGTAAAAATATAAATAAATCATTTACTAGTAGTGACAACAGAGCTCAAGTCATCTTAGATCTATTTCATTTTGATGTATGTGGTCCCATGTCATCTCCCTCACTCAATGGTTGTTTGTATTATGTCATTTTTATTAATGATTACTCAAGAAAATGTTGGATATATTTTCTTAAAGCTAAAAGTGACACATTTGATAAATTCAAAGAGTATAAAGCCTTTATTGAAAAGCAGACAGGGAAACACATAAGAATCCTTGGAACAGACAATGGAGGAGAGTTTGAATCTCTTCAGTTTGAGGATTTCTGCAAGTCAGAAGGAATCAAGAGACAATTGACCATCCCATAATCCTCAGCAAAATGGTGTTGCTGAGAGAAAAACTAGGATGTTTGACCAAGATCTACCAAATTATTTATGGGAAGAAGCTACCTCCACTACCATGTATATTTAGAACAGGTGTCCACATGCTATTTTGAAGGACAAGACTCCTGAAGAAGTCTTCTCAGGGATCAAACCTGAAGTAGGGAATCTAAGGATATTTGGATGTACTGTGTATATTCATGTCCCTAAGGAAAAGAGGACAAATATGGAATGCTCAGGAAAGAAAGGGGTTTTTGTGGGGTACAGTGAGAACTCCAAATCTTACAGGATTTATGTACCATGCCAGAGGAAAATAGAGGTAAGTAGAGTTGTCACTTTCCATGAGGAATCTGTATTTAAGAAATCTAGAGAGCTTAAGCAAGATTCATAAGCATTTCAACCAACTTCACCCTCTTCTGAAAATGAAGAGTCATATAATCAAAGGGTGGAACCTCATGAAGTGCCAAGTAATGATCCCCTAGAACCCGCTGAAGTATTATAAATAACTCTTGAAGAACCTCCATCCAAAAGGAAGCCAAGGTGGCTTAAAGAAATAGTGCAGGAAGCAGAAAGGATAGCTTCTCCCAAAGGAACTTTCAGGGAAAGGAAGAGGCCTCATAGGTTTGGAGGGTATGTTGCACTAATGAGCAACATTAGTGATGCTAAACCTTCTTCATTTGAAGAAGAAGATAAATTACAAATATGGAAGGATTCCATGCTTAAGGAATATAGGTCTATTATAAAGAGCAATGTTTGGGATATTGTGCCAAGGCCAAAAGACAAATCAATGGTTTCTTCCAAATGGATCTATAAGATCAAACATGCAGTTGATGGAAGTGTGGAAAATTTCAAAGAAATATTTGTAGCCAGAGGCTTCACTCAAAAAGAAGGAATCGACTACGAAGAGACTTTTTCTCCTGTAGCCAGGTATACCTCCATTCGAGATATTATTTATTTAGCTTCTGTACTTGGTTGGAAGATACATCAAATGGATGTAAAAACAACATTCTTGAATGGAAAGATTGAACAGGATGCCTTTGTGGAACAACCATATGGTTTTATACCGCATAACAAAGGCACTCATTTATGCAAGCTAAGGAAGGCCTTGTATGGTCTTAAGCAGGCTCCCAGAGTTTGGTATAATAGGATTGATGGATTTCTTAAAAGCCCAGGATTTCAAAAAATTCATGTTGATGCAAATATATACTTCAAGGTAAGAGGTATCCAACCTGTTATACTAATCCTATATGTTGATATCTCTTTATAATAGGAAATGAAGGGCTAATAGCCTAGTGTAAGAGTGATCTAACCTCAGAATTCGAGATGAAAGAATTAGGCTTGATGCATTACTTCCTAGGATTGGAAGTGTGGCAAAGACAGGGCGAGATATTTCTGGCACAAGGAAAATAAACAGTGCATGTACTAAAGAGGTTTGGTATGATGGATTGAAAATCCATGTCTACTCTGATGGTTACCAACCTGAAGAAGCTGCATGATTATGATACATGTTCAGATTTGGTGGATCCCACCATGTATAAGTAGCTGATTGGATCATTGATGTACATGATCCACACTAGGCTAGATATATGCTATGGAGTGATTGCAATGAGTCAGTTCATGACTGAATCGAGACAGAGACACTGGGTGGCAACAAAGCACATCTTGAGATATCTCAGAGGGACCATTACTTATGGTTTGAGATATACATCCAGTGGTGGTTTATTTCTGCATGGGTATGCAGATGTTGACTGGGCAGGAAGCCCAGTGGATCAGAAGAGTACTTCCAGATAATGCTTTAGTTTAGCATCCGCTATGATCTCTTGGTCAAGCCAAAAGCAGGGATCCATTGCATAGAGTACAACAGAGGTTGAGTACATTGCAGCAAGTGATGCTAGCAAGGAAGTAGTATGGCTCAGAAAATTCATTTTTGGGTTGTTTGGTGACAAGCTCAAGACGACAGTGGTTCACTGTGATAATCAAAGTTGCATAAAATTGACAATGAACACAGTATTTCATGATAGGTCAAAACATATTGACATGAGGTACCACTAAATCCGAGACTTGGTCCAGAGAAAAAATGTAAAGTTACAGTACATAGCCATGAGCGAGCAGGTAGCTGATATCCTGACCAAGCTTCTGACCTCGAGACAGTTTGTGAAGCTAAGAGGTAATCTTGGTGTGGCTGAGAATGACTCCCTCGCTGAGAGGGAGTGTTAAATTTGACAACATTGACAGTCATTCTCCAATGAGAGGCCATATGGGCCACCCTGAGGCTAGCCAAGGAGATTTGGAGAATCAACTAGTCTTGTGAGGTATTTACAATAGCCAGGGGGAACGAAAAACCTCTGTGAGTCAAACCAAAAGTCATGATGAACGAGATGTTATGCGAGTCTAATGAAAAAGTCAGGGGGAACGTACAACCTCTGTGAGCATAAACAGTCTAGTGAAAAATTCAGGGGGAACATACAACCTCTGTGAGCATAGACAGATTAGTGAAAAATTCAAGGGGGACATACAACCTCTGTGAGCCTAGTCAAACCTTGTGAGCCATGAGAAAAAGTCAAGGTATCTAGCAAAATTCAGGTTGAATGCAAAATTCTTATGACCTAGAAACAAACGATATTCCTAATATTGCAAATGATGTAATTGTATTGATCTACTGCGTTGGCACGTGTAAACATTATTCACCATGAAGAGAATTTTGAATTGCCTTGTCAAGAGTTGTAACCAAACTCTTGAGTCTAGTTCTATGTTAAAACTAAAGTGTAATGTTGAGTTGCAACTAAAGTCTTGAGTCTAATTCTATTTTTAGTAATGTTGAGTTGCAACTAAAGTCTTGAGTCTAGAACTAAAGTGTAATGTTGAGCTGCAACTAAAGTCTTGAGTCTAGTTCTATCTTAGAACTAAAGTGTAATGTTGACTTGAAACTAAAGTCTTAAGTCTAGTTCTAAGTTCAAACTAAAGCATGTCAGTCTCAAGTCTAGTTCTAAGTTCGAACTAAAGTGTAATGCTGAGTTGTAACCAATCTCAAGTCTANTAAAAGTGACACATTTGATAAATTCAAAGAGTATAAAGCCTTTATTGAAAAGCAGACAGGGAAACACATAAGAATCCTTGGAACAGACAATGGAGGAGAGTTTGAATCTCTTCAGTTTGAGGATTTCTGCAAGTCAGAAGGAATCAAGAGACAATTGACCATCCCATAATCCTCAGCAAAATGGTGTTGCTGAGAGAAAAACTAGGATGTTTGACCAAGATCTACCAAATTATTTATGGGAAGAAGCTACCTCCACTACCATGTATATTTAGAACAGGTGTCCACATGCTATTTTGAAGGACAAGACTCCTGAAGAAGTCTTCTCAGGGATCAAACCTGAAGTAGGGAATCTAAGGATATTTGGATGTACTGTGTATATTCATGTCCCTAAGGAAAAGAGGACAAATATGGAATGCTCAGGAAAGAAAGGGGTTTTTGTGGGGTACAGTGAGAACTCCAAATCTTACAGGATTTATGTACCATGCCAGAGGAAAATAGAGGTAAGTAGAGTTGTCACTTTCCATGAGGAATCTGTATTTAAGAAATCTAGAGAGCTTAAGCAAGATTCATAAGCATTTCAACCAACTTCACCCTCTTCTGAAAATGAAGAGTCATATAATCAAAGGGTGGAACCTCATGAAGTGCCAAGTAATGATCCCCTAGAACCCGCTGAAGTATTATAAATAACTCTTGAAGAACCTCCATCCAAAAGGAAGCCAAGGTGGCTTAAAGAAATAGTGCAGGAAGCAGAAAGGATAGCTTCTCCCAAAGGAACTTTCAGGGAAAGGAAGAGGCCTCATAGGTTTGGAGGGTATGTTGCACTAATGAGCAACATTAGTGATGCTAAACCTTCTTCATTTGAAGAAGAAGATAAATTACAAATATGGAAGGATTCCATGCTTAAGGAATATAGGTCTATTATAAAGAGCAATGTTTGGGATATTGTGCCAAGGCCAAAAGACAAATCAATGGTTTCTTCCAAATGGATCTATAAGATCAAACATGCAGTTGATGGAAGTGTGGAAAATTTCAAAGAAAGATTTGTAGCCAGAGGCTTCACTCAAAAAGAAGGAATCGACTATGAAGAGACTTTTTCTCCTGTAGCCAGGTATACCTCCATTCGAGATATTATTTATTTAGCTTCCGTACTTGGTTGGAAGATACATCAAATGGATGTAAAAACAACATTCTTGAATGGAAATATTGAACAAGATGCCTTTGTGGAACAACCATATGGTTTTATACCGCATAACAAAGGCACTCATTTATGCAAGCTAAGGAAGGCCTTGTATGGTCTTAAGCAGGCTCCCAGAGTTTGGTATGATAGGATTGATGGATTTCTTAAAAGCCCGGGATTTCAAAAAATTGATGTTGATGCAAATATATACTTCAAGGTAAGAGGGAGCCAACCTGTTATACTAATCCTATATGTTGATATCTCTTTCTAATAGGAAATGAAGGGCTAATATCCTAGTGTAAGAGGGATCTAACCTCAGAATTCGAGATGAAAGAATTAGGCTTGATGCATTACTTCCTAGGATTGGAAGTGTGGCAAAGACAGGGCGAGATATTTCTGGCACAAGGAAAATAAATAGTGCATGCACTAAAGAGGTTTGGTATGATGGATTGAAAATCCATGTCTACTCTGATGGTTACCAACCTGAAGAAGCTGCATGATTATGATACATGTTCAGATTTGGTGGATCCCACCATGTATAAGTAGCTGATTGGATCATTGATGTACATGATCCACACTAGGCTAGATATATGCTATGGAGTGATTGCAATGAGTCAGTTCATGACTGAATCGAGACAGAGACACTGGGTGGCAACAAAGCACATCTTGAGATATCTCAGAGGGACCATTACTTATGGTTTGAGATATACATCCAGTGGTGGTTTATTTCTGCATGGGTATGCAGATGTTGACTGGGCAGGAAGCCCAGTGGATCAGAAGAGTACTTCCAGATAATGCTTTAGTTTAGCATCCGCTATGATCTCTTGGTCAAGCCAAAAGCAGGGATCCATTGCATAGAGTACAACAGAGGTTGAGTACATTGCAGCAAGTGATGCTAGCAAGGAAGTAGTATGGCTCAGAAAATTCATTTTTGGGTTGTTTGGTGACAAGCTCAAGACGACAGTGGTTCACTGTGATAATCAAAGTTGCATAAAATTGACAATGAACACAGTATTTCATGATAGGTCAAAACATATTGACATGAGGTACCACTAAATCCGAGACTTGGTCCAGAGAAAAAATGTAAAGTTACAGTACATAGCCATGAGCGAGCAGGTAGCTGATATCCTGACCAAGCTTCTGACCTCGAGACAGTTTGTGAAGCTAAGAGGTAATCTTGGTGTGGCTGAGAATGACTCCCTCGCTGAGAGGGAGTGTTAAATTTGACAACATTGACAGTCATTCTCCAATGAGAGGCCATATGGGCCACCCTGAGGCTAGCCAAGGAGATTTGGAGAATCAACTAGTCTTGTGAGGTATTTACAATAGCCAGGGGGAACGAAAAACCTCTGTGAGTCAAACCAAAAGTCATGATGAACGAGATGTTATGCGAGTCTAATGAAAAAGTCAGGGGGAACGTACAACCTCTGTGAGCATAAACAGTCTAGTGAAAAATTCAGGGGGAACATACAACCTCTGTGAGCATAGACAGATTAGTGAAAAATTCAAGGGGGACATACAACCTCTGTGAGCCTAGTCAAACCTTGTGAGCCATGAGAAAAAGTCAAGGTATCTAGCAAAATTCAGGTTGAATGCAAAATTCTTATGACCTAGAAACAAACGATATTCCTAATATTGCAAATGATGTAATTGTATTGATCTACTGCGTTGGCACGTGTAAACATTATTCACCATGAAGAGAATTTTGAATTGCCTTGTCAAGAGTTGTAACCAAACTCTTGAGTCTAGTTCTATGTTAAAACTAAAGTGTAATGTTGAGTTGCAACTAAAGTCTTGAGTCTAATTCTATTTTTAGTAATGTTGAGTTGCAACTAAAGTCTTGAGTCTAGAACTAAAGTGTAATGTTGAGCTGCAACTAAAGTCTTGAGTCTAGTTCTATCTTAGAACTAAAGTGTAATGTTGACTTGAAACTAAAGTCTTAAGTCTAGTTCTAAGTTCAAACTAAAGCATGTCAGTCTCAAGTCTAGTTCTAAGTTCGAACTAAAGTGTAATGCTGAGTTGTAACCAATCTCAAGTCTAGTTCTAAAGTTCGAACTAAAGTGTAATGCTGAGTTGTAACCAATCTCAAGTCTAGTNTCAAGTCTAGTTCTAAAGTTCGAACTAAAGTGTAATGCTGAGTTGTAACCAATCTCAAGTCTAGTTCTAAAGTTCGAACTAAAGTGTAATGCTGAGTTGTAACCAATCTCAAGTCTAGTTCTAAGTTCGAACTAAAGTATGAAGCTGAGTTATGACTAATGGATGCAATCATGTTACTATTTCGAGATATTCCTCTTCCCCTCTTCAACCTATACAAGAAGAGGTCAAACTCTCTCCTCAACACAGTTCCGCAACACAGTTTTGCAATACAGTTTTGCAACATAATTTTGAAACAGAGTTTTCATATGCAGGTTGAGGGTGAAGTAATAGAGGAGCAGATCAATGATAAAGAGGCAACATATCAAAGGTGTATTTCAGCAAGGTCTTGCAAGTCTTTGTCAGGTCAGAGTCATCTTTTCAAGCTCTTTGAGAGAAGTACATTCATGGTGGATATTTGTAAGAGATATTACATTATTAACGCAATAAAGGAATATTGTTTGTTGGGGGTTTTCTCCCTGTACAAGGTTTCCCCAGGGTATATGTGTTGTTGATATGCATGTTTACTTATCTACATAATTATTGCTATTCGATTATGATTTGAAATTGTTGAAGTGTATTAATATGGAATCAAAGTATTGAAGAAAATAAAAGAATTAATCTGCATAAGAAATCAAGCTCATAATTTAACATGGTATCAGAGCTTAGGGTGTGTTAAACGTGTTGAAGTGCAGCAGCAGGTACACACAGATCCAAGAGAGATTGATTAAGTTTCCAGTGTGAGGACCATGGCATCCTCCATTTCAATCAGAGCCGAAGATAGGCTCGAAGGAACTACCAACTTTAATGTGTGGAAGCTCTGTATAAAAAATATCTTGCAAGAGCATGATGTTGAGCAGTATGTGACCACAATGGTGGAGGAACCAACGAATAATGAAGGAATAATGGCTTTTAGGAAGATTCAATAAAAGGCCAAGTGAATCATCTTTGACTCAGTCAAAGACAGTATAATGCCTGCAATGACTTCATTGATGACTTCCAAGGACTGTATGCATACCTTGGTGAATTTGTATGAGAAACAGGCTCCAAGTCAGAAGAGGACACTTAAGCACAAGCTTAAGTATTTGAAGATGGAGAAAGATGAATTAGTGGCATCTTTCTGTTCTAGGATAACTCAGATTAGAGATCAACTTTTGGTCACAGGGGTCACAGTGGACGATGATGATTTAGTCCAGGCCATTTTTTACGGTCTTCCTTCTTCATGGGAGACCTTCTTATCCAATGTAAGTGGGAGAGAGATTCAACNTGGGGTTTTTCTCCCTGTACAGGGTTTCCCCAGGGTATATGTGTTGTTGATATGCATTCTTACTTATCTACATAATTATTGCTATTCGATTATGATTTGAAATTGTTGAAGTGTATTAATCTGGAATCAAAGTATTGAAGAAAATAAAAGAATTAACCCACATAAGAAATCAATCTCATAATTTAACACAAATGAATGTTGTTTTCCAAAAGAATGTCAAATATATGTTTTTTGTTCAAAACTTGATCAAAATTAAAATACTGTGTAAAACAACCTCAATCATCAAAATCCATATTTACTATGTGAGGCATTAGGTCTCTTGTCGTTGTTGTCCCCTTTTGATTTTTATGTGGAAGCGTTTGACTGGTTAGAGCCTTGAAGATGAATTGCACTAATGACATGAGAACAATCATACTTAAGATGCAGGTGAGAGGAGACTGATTTGGAATACTCTTTGGATGAGCTAGAGTGAGTGGCTATTTGTTTTCCCTTGTCCTGCACGGGCTCAGGGACATCTGTTTTCAATCTTTTGTTGGCATGTGATGACTTCACAGGTAAGAGGGCAGGATCATCTTGGGAAACTTCATTTTTTGGTGGTGGCAAGGGTAATGGAAATGATGTAGTGGGCCAACCGTGGTGGTGAACAATAAGTTGGTGGACAATCTCCTAGAAGCCATCATTGGTAGGTGGTTCTGGTCACATCAACACATGAGGAGGGACTAGAATGCCAAGAATATTTTGATGTGCTTGGAAGGGAGATCTTTATGATCGAGGTTGGAATATTCCTTGGCCTACTAGGTTGAAAAAGCCATCTTGGAAAATATGGTTCAATTCTTAGGGGTCAACATCAAAATGTATAGAGAACCAAGGTCTTTTGTGACCTCTCTGCCAATTTCCCCTACCTCTGTTACCTCTACCATTACTACCCTTGCTAAAAAAGATCATCATGTAGATATATTCAATGAATCATGAAAAAATATTAATAATCCATGCATGAAACTCTACCTAAATAAAATCGAATGTTAGCTCTATTATCCACCACAAAACATATGAAATCCATCCATTAAAAACTTCATCAATCAATTTCCATCTGAACAGAGAGTGATAGGGTCATTGGGAATATGAGGGGTTTGTAATGTGCGAAATATGGTAGCATGGATGGGACAAGATACAAATATATTGTTCAAACAATCACAAAAATAATCAAACTATCTGTATATCTAGATCTCAAACATCAGTCATCAACTAAACTTCATATCCATACCTTTTCTTTTCATACATATATATTCTTTAAAATACTTAATAGTAGAGAAGGGAGTGATATAAGTGTATGTGGGAAAATGAAGGGAATATAATGTGTGGAAAATGATATAATGGAAAGGACTCCAATGGTTATTGTTCTATCATTATCCATACAAAACAATGCCATCGTCATAGCAACAAAATTTCCAAACACTTTTCTGTTTCAAAATCAAAATACAATACTTTGTTTCGAAAATACAAGACTGTCATTCAAACGACACTACTATTCACTGTGCATTTTGAAATTATATTTTACAGAATTCATTTAATAAATGACTTCCCAAGAAATATTTCAATGGTTATGGAATAACACATCCTATGCACATTAGGGCCAACAAAGCACAATAGTCCAATAACCAACACTAACCGTTGAGGTGTGGACAAACTGGACTAAAAACATTGCAATTGGTATTCTTAACCACTACAGGGTTTCACAAAATCGACCAAAAGAGACCCCCGTGGGTAACACAAAATTAAACTAAGATTTTAAATGACAAATCTTCCAGAATTCACTTTTATTCATGTTCACAAAGTTCATTTTACACATATATAATTTGTCAATAGAGGTATTCTATCCATCCATAAAAACCGACCACCTCAAGTACGCTAACAAAGAACGACAAAATCTCTTAAACCTTTGTCCTACAATGCTGTCAAAACCTCAATATTGTCACATAACAGACTGTGTTTACAAAAACGTGGGCTTGGTATTAACTCTAACATTATTAAGTAAACAAATCGACAAAAACCCATGACGAAATAAATGTGAATAACGCCCCTATCAAATGTTAGGTTAGCCACCCTTACACAATTATTCAAGTCGAGGGTTTGGAAATACCATTCATCGACAGTAATGAGGTATGAGAGAGAAGAAATAAAAGAATTCAGGAGTTTACCCAAAAGAACGCTTCAACAGTTTACCACCATAAGTTTCCACGGACCTCTTCACAGGTTGTGAGCAAAAATTACCATGATATATATAAATAATTGATAGACAAGGTTTACGAATAGTCCATAGGCAAGCAATAACACCATTTTATATCAGAAAGACAAGATAACACCAAATAGCCAGAGACGAGGCAGACCCAAATCACTTCCACCACAAATTTTGCCCACAGGTAAAGCAACAGAGAAACCACAGTTTCATCAACATCGAGAGACATTCACACCACATTCAACTATGAATTATATTGCATATAAATGCCACAGAGACCAACTTCATTCAAAACCATTACACGGTCGAAAGACCCATGTGCCATAAACTTTGGAAAATCAAAAACTATAAGTGAATGCAAGAGCCAACTTTTGATTAAATTAATGAGTAGAGAAAGAATTCATGGATGGAATGGCAAGAACCTTCATACCTGGATGCAAAATGCCAAGGAAAATCGATAAAGCCCAACTAGTCTTTCCACGACCAAACAAGAAGGAGGCAACAACAACCCAAAAATGACCAAATGAAAAATAGCAAGGGTGGCGACCACCTAGGTAGGTTAGAACGATGTGCAATTATTGCACCTTGTATCCACATTTACTCCATCACCCATAGCCAGTACGAGTGAGATAGACATACATTGCACAATCCACCATAGCCATACCAATTTAATGCAAGTAGGATATGCCACTCTTACTATGTTTCCAAACTTAATGTTATGAGTCTTTTTTGTTATGAGTTTGCTTAGTGATTTGATTATAATGTGTAATGAATGTATATTTTGTTTCTTAAGTACTTTACTCATGTTAAAGGGTAAATGAATGCTAGAATTAACTTACAGTGCTAAGTGCTCAGGGTGCATAATCACTTGTTGTTATTGTGCTTATATGTCTTGGATTATGCTCTGCAGTGTTAATTAGGTTAATAAACTAATGCATGTTCACTTACTAAGCATTAATAGAATATTCTGTGAAGTGCTCTTATCATAGATTCATGTCCCAGGATGTTTACAAACACCTGCGTCCTATAACCCCCCCTGCTTCTACCTCGGGTGAGAATTTTCTTATTTCACAGGTGTTGTCGAAAGGGTCGGTAGTCGAGGTTTTTTGGGTGCGTTGAACCCTGGGTCTGCCCCTATGCCAATAAATGGTTCTGTTTCCGGGACCTAAAACTGTGATTGTTGGGAACTGAAGTAGAGAAAAATAAAATCTATGTGTGTGGGTCTACTACTCAAGTGTGCATTACCCTACTAGACTTGTGAAGCTTTGTGCCAAGAAAGCAAGTTTTTCTAAAGAAAAGAGGTAAGACTCTAAAAGAAGCAATCTTTGTGCTTTGGTAAGAGAAAGATAAGTGAAATTTTTTGTTTTGAAAGCATGAATTTAAGTATGTTTAATATATTTTGTCCTAGTCTGAAGGCTAGGGCATAGTTGAAAGAAAGAGTTGATTTGAGTAAATTTAATGAAAATGAAGAAATTTATGTTATTCCTATGCATAGAAAGATTTTTTGGACTAATAAGTGGATGCAGGAACCTAGAAAGAATTTGTATAGATTGTAGGTCCAACACTATGATCCTATGGGAAGTGCGCAATACATAAAAGATTGCGAAACATTTAAGAGAAAAAAGGATTAATTTGTGTTATAATTACAGAAGGCCAAGAAATATTGCTAAGGAATGCCTTGGGGTAGGCCCTATTTGTCTTTTTTGTAAGGTTTTTGGTCATGAGGTTGAGGATTGTCCAAGGATTATTGCTAAAGTTGAAGGGATGAACATAAGACAAGATAATTACGAAAAGAATCAAGAGACTAAGGGTATGTTGGAAGGTCATAAAAATAAAAGGTCTGAGGAATTTCAGACTATGTTATTACAATTGGTAGAAATGATGAATGCTCATAAAGATGTCAATTTACCAGAAATCCTGAAAGCAAAAGAACGCATAAGTGTAAGAATAAAATACTTTGACATAGACTGTATAGTATTGGATGAAGAAACACAAGTGAATATTATGACAGAAGAAGCTTGGGAAGTTTTGGGAAATCCTACCATGGTACCTTCTTTAGGAAGGACAGGCTTGTTTAAGGGAAAGATGATAACTTTATGTGGAAGAGTAACTATTGTACCTATTATTGTTCATGGAACATCGACTGAAGAAGAATTTGAAGTCATTAGATTTGTTGAGGATAACACCCCTTTCCCACTTTTGTTAGGTAAAAAATGGATCGAGAAGGATCAGATCAGAAGGAAAGCAGAGGAATAAGCTACATAAAAGAAAAAGTAGGAACTAAGGGATTTCATAGCTAGGAAAATAGACCAACTAAGAGAAGAACGAGAGGATAAGTCGAAGAAACAGAGCAAAGTAACAACGCAGGAGGGACAGAAAGAAAAATAATTAGCTATCAAGGTTGAAAGAATGCAAGAAGGCTTGAAGGACCTATCTATCCAAGAGAGAAGTGTTCCCCCTCATGAAGTGTTAAGAAAAGGGATATTAACTTCAGAACCTTTGAGGGTACCTCAACAGTGCGAATCCACTATGCTAAGGGAAGATAAGAATAAAAATGGGAAGAGGATTCCAAAAATAGTTAAATAGACTTAGATAACTAGAAAGAAGGAAAGGAAGCTCAATAAAAATAAGGATAAGTTGGAAAAGCTACAAGAATTTAAGAAGACCATATGGAAGGCTTCGTAGAACGAAACTTCGCAGGAGGCAGGTTTGTAGGGTTTGAACCTTGCTGGAATAGCAGGTCTACACAGATTTGGACTTTTCCCTGGCGAAGTTATATAACCGTTGGAGGCACCTCGACCATTAGAATGACAGTCCATAACGGTTAGGAAACACATTTATGGGTTTATGGACTGCTTTTGGAAGTTGAGACCATGCCATAATGACTATATTTACATTAATCGACACATTTAACTCTAGTTCCTGTCCATTGGAAGATTTTTCACAACCACCCCGCTTATTTAACTCGTCAATCATGGCATTGGGATCGCTTTTTTCTACCCATGACTGATTGAGATAAATTGAGAACTATCCAAGTGTCGAACTGAGATTCTTGTCGTTATCTGAAAGTATACCCCACCTGTCTATTTGTCTACCCACTGTATGTTAAAATATAGAATATCGGGCAAACCACGACAGTATCCCTCGTGACTTCAAGTATTCTGTGTTCACTGTGTACATTTCGAAAGAAATTCACATAGTAGGGAGTCAGTTAGGGAAGATCCTATTGTTGAAGCACAATGATTTCAACCTAGGAGACTGGAAGAACTATGCCATGATAGCTCTTCATCGTTACTTGATGAAGACAACCAAAAAGAAACCTAGCCTCATCCCACAACCATGGATCAAGGGGTTGGTGCAGTCAACCATATTAAACGTAATAAAGATTCTGCATCTTGGTTTCCTCCAAGAGGTTAAAAATTGCATTAAACCCATTCTATCGTGTTATCATGTTGGATATCTATGGATTGATAGAAGAATTACTGTGGATCCAGCACTGATACACCGGATCACAAGTTTAATCTTGAAGGGTCCTGACCCACAACATTTCTATCTAGGGAAGACCTCAAACCGATATTTATAACAATGCATCAAAGAATCCTATGGAGAGGTAGAAAAGGGGAAGTGAGTTTACAAGATAGACTCCATACAAGATGGCGCAGTACGCCTTGCTTTTCAACTCTTAGTTGGAAAGATGGTAAGAAATAACCACCCCACATAGGTCACTGATTTTGTAGTGGACCTCGCAGGAAAGTGTGTGGAGGGCCTGCAGATGAACTAAACAAATTACCTCGTCAATGAGTTATAAAAAGATTGTTGTGAAGCCCAGGACTTAGGATATGAGTTTCACTACAGTTGGTTGATCATATTGATTGCATTTGTGGCTTGGTAGATGCCTGAAGGAGATAATTTCCCATAGATTGAACCCACAGAGCCCTTGGCCACTTAGTTTGTCACTCTTTGGTATACCAACGACACGACGAAGCAATGGCAGTGTAATGTCGTGTTTCACAGATATTATCAGCAATTGAAAGTCGCCATTGAAGCATTCTCTCGTATGACACCGCGAACCCTGCATCAGTACTAGCCCATAAGGAAGTTTTGCGCTGATCCCCACTTCATTTACATCACCGTGTGAAGAGATGAGCACTAGGAAAGTTTGCAGTCATATTATAAGCTCGCAGATGAAGATATGGAACAGATTATAAAGGAATGGCCAAAAGAATTTCTTGTACCTATCTCTGATGCAAAGTTACCTGACACTGATACTATCGGAATCCTGATGGTTATGCGAGTTGAACATGCCAAACATCCCAGTGGGATGAATAAGTAGAGGGAACGCAAAAAGCAGGTTGAATTCCAGGACATAAAGAGTGACAAAGAGGAAGAAGAGGAAACCCTTGGAGATAATGGGTCTGGCTCGCCAGGAGGATAAAAAGATGAAGTAGAAGGACAAGGATGAGGAGAAGATGAAGTAGAAGGATAGAGAGGAGGAGAAGACAAAGAATAAGGATAGGAAAGAGGATATGAAGAAGAGGAAGAAAAGCAAGGAGGAGGCGAAGCTACACCACCTGAAGACTCCCCCGTTGTGACAGTGATCCCACAAAAGAGGAAATTTACTCTGAAGAAACCTTCAGCAAGGAAGAAGATGCATGCCAATAAGCCACAATTGGAAGCCACTCTCATCGATGATGACATTAGTCTGGTCTTCAGAGATATGGAGGATGCTTTTGAAGACATGTTGCAAAGATATGAAGAGAAACATGTGGAGTTGTATGAAAATATTGAGAGGGAATTGAAGGAAGTGCAATAGGCTGTTCACTTGGTCTGCGCAGTGCCTATTGCATTGTTTTCACTTTCCTCATCACATACTGCAGACTTGGAGGATGAACCAACTCCGCAGGGTGAACCATGGATTTGGATCACCCTCTCCCAGTATAGCATCAAGTTTCCCACCCCCGCAGCACTACAGGCTAGACCTAACTTGGATGTTGAGTTTAACCTTAAAGGAATACCTCCAGGATAGGTCGAAGTATTGGAGGCAGGTTTGAAGGAAAACATAAGGGAACAAAGAGAAATGATTGTTGAAAGAGTAGCCCAGCTAAGAAGGCTTGCTGATGAAACATAAGCTCGGTTTCAGAGAGATCAGGAGGAGAAGGAGAAGGCTACAAAAGCCTTGCAAAAGGAGAAAGATGAAGTCCTAGTATAGTTAGGAGCAACACAGGATAGTGTAGTTTCCCATGAAAACAAGAAAGCAGAGCTTCAGGCGAAGCTTCAGGAGGAAAAGAAAGTTGGCGAAGCCCAACCATAGAAATAAAAAGAGTAGTTGCTCGTAGAGCAACCCGTGGTCAAAGAAGAAGTAAGCAAATCATGTCTCTCTGTGGCATGCTTGGTACAAGAGGAGCAAGAGCCAGTTGAAGCTTAAGTAGTGAATCTCATAGAGACCCTCCAACAGTTTCAGGCTAGGATAACTTAACTAGAGGTCTGAACAGTGTCGAGCACCCCACAGGAGGTGCTTGACTAGAGGGAAGAGTCCGCCAAAAACACAATAGAAAGTATAAGATCCCTCTCCTCAGCATGTAAACAACTGAGTGACAGGAGCACCCAGACATATGAATGCCTCGTCGAGAATCCAGAGTTAAAGAAGCTGAAGGCTCAGTTAAAGGAGGCACAACAACAAGGATTTTCATTGTAGGCACAAATGAAGCTTCTCACAACAGTGGAAAGGATGAAGAGATCCCATGAGTAGTGCACAATACAACAACAGATCACTGCCCTCCAGGGTAAGGTGATGGAAGTAACACAAAATCTACAACCTGTGCAGGATGAAGCTTACAAGGTGTTCGAGGAGATCAATGGCCAGGGTTTATAGTTAGATCAAGTAGTTGCAGTAGTAGAGTAATGCCTGGAAGGGCCTATTACAGAGAACATAGTCCACGATCTCGCTGAGCAAGAGGCTCAAGTGAGGCAGCAAGTTGAAGAAACTCGAGTTATGCTCGAGGATTTTGAAGCAGCATTTTCTAGACCCGAGTGACTCGAGACGAGTCACAGGTGAGTGTTGGGGGGTTGTTTTCCCTCGACCAAGTTTTGGGGAAACTTTGGTCAATTTTGGAGGTTTTGGCTTACTTTTGGAGTTTGACATGCTAATCGAAGTAGGAGCACCCAGGTGGAGTTGATATCACAGATCTCACCTATTTTGAGGGTTATGTGGACCCAGTAAGGGGACCTCTAGGGTTTTGTAATAGGTTTATGGGATGTCAGCCCATGGGTTCTCCCCATGTTTAGGCCCTATTGTAATATTTTTTAAAGTAAAAATAAGAGGAATGTATTGTAGAAGTAGTAGTTATGTGTGCATCGAGGCTTTGTGCTCGACTATGATTTTGTAGACTATGCTTAGTGCATGTGATGCTCAATGCAGAGCAGGTGCTAAGTGTTGTGATAAGAGATTGTGGCTATGTGCATTTGATCTAGTTTTGGAAGGTAAATAAGGAGGATCTAGCGCTTAGTGCACAGATCTCATGTCTTGTGTGAAGTTTGACGTTGTGGCTTAGTGCACAGGAGTGACTGGATGTCATATTTTGGCAAATCATAAAGAGGTGAATCGGTTTGTGGACGTAGCCCCATCGTGGGGTAAACCACATATATCTAGTGTCTCATGGTTTTCTTTGTGTAGAGTCTTTTATGTTATGAGTTTTCTTATTTCTTTGATTATAATGTGTAATGAATGTATATTTTGTTACTTAAGTACTTTACTTATGTTAAAGGGTAAATGAAAGCTAGAATTAACTCATAGTGCTAAGTTCTTAGGGTGCATAATCACTTGTTGTTACTATGTTTATTTATTTTGGATTATTCTCTGTGATGTTAATTATGTTAATAAACTAATCCATGTTCACTTCCTAAGCGTTAATAGAACATTCTACGAAGTGCTCTTATCACAAATTCATGTCCCATCCTGGTTACAGACACTTGCATCCTGTAACCCCCCTTGCTTCTACCTTGGGTGAGACTTCTCCTACTTCACAGGTGTTGCCAAAAGGGCCGGTAGTCGGGGTTTTGTTGGTGCGATGTTAAGCGTTGAACCTTGGGTCTGCCCCTGTGCCAACACACTATAAAAAGGACAAAAATATGTATGGCCTCTTATATGATGTTTTCTATTGTGCATTGTTTCCAATTCCCAAACTCAACAATAAGTAAGAGGGTGAATTGTGAAATAGATCTAGTTACCTTTTGGTATCAGGCACTATGGAGACATAAGACCCCTCTGTTTTTCAATGAAGTTTATAATAATTTTGTTTCAATCTTCAAAATCCTATTGTTGGGAGAAAACACTTCAAGGATATCTGACTAAGATACCATATTTTTAGAGAAAAAAGGAACAATAGAACAAATGGAGAATCACAATGTCACAAGGATATTTTTCTCGAAAGACAATCCTTCTTTTATCTCATATCATGTATCTGAAAAACTATTTATTACAGAGGCAGCAAGGCAATATAACTTATGGCTACATTTTTTCCATGAAAAAAGGAAAAAACAATTTATTCCCCTGCCATGGAAGATTGGAGAATTCATGCTTAGAAATATAAATTAAATTGGCAAATTTGCAAATCATTTCAACAATGTGAATTTAAAGTATGTTGAAAAGATCAAATGTTTTGATCCGAACAAAATATTTGTGGGACATATGCTTTAAGTGGGTTTCAATAACTCTTTCATTCAAACTATCCTGAATGAAGAGGAAGAAGGTAACAATCAAAGAACTCATGTACACGATGCTGGCAATATAGAAACATTACTCATCAGTAATGATTTTTACAAGAAAATGGGAAAAGGTCCCAGTTAAGTAAGTGATCAATCTCTAGTTATTACTCCTAAGAATACTACATCCAGGAGCAATGCTCCAATGGCTCACCCAATTAAAAAGGTTTTCAACACTAGTTCCAGTGGAGGGGGAGAGAAGAATCCTTCCCCTGGGAAAATTGAGAGTTCACAGAAGCTCCCCATGAGAAAGAAAAGGAAAAATTTAGTGCAAGAGGAAGAAGATAATATTATATAAAATGAAATCCAAATATTTTCTTTGGAGGATATGGAACTAGAAGTAGATATTGAGAAAATATTTTCTGCAATGGAACAACCGGAAAATATGGCTCAACATAATTCTTTATTGGAAGTCGGTTGAAATGAGACCTTTAGTGAAGAAGAATCGTTCACTTTTCAAAGTGTTTTTTTTGATAAAGAGTCTAAAAAATTGATTATAGAAAGAAGTGACTAGAAGAATACAAAGGGAAAGTCCCACTCGGAGGTCGACCCGAACGACATGCGATCATCCCAAATTTCCAAAATTCATAAGGCAACCAGGGATGCTCTTGACAACTCTATTGATGGTTTAGAAGCTTAAAATGCTAAATTAAAGGAAAGTATCCGAGAATTGGAAACTTCCTTGATGCATCTTCCAGTCCTGGAAAGTCCTTTGACAATGGTTAAACCAACTACATCTGGTATCAAGTTAAAAGGATCTTCTAGTTTACTCACAGAAATCTGAATTTATGTAGAGAAAAACATTAAAAAGAGAATGTCACTAATAATAGAAGCATGGGAGGTATCAAAAAATATTTTTTCTTTTGGTTCAAGGGCACATGCTTTTCATGAATATCTCCAAGCTGATTTAAAGAATGAAGAAGGATTTTGCGTTCATGTTTTTTTTCCATTTGGGATAAAAGTCTCAAACATGAAAGAATTGAAAAGGAGAGAATAGGATATACCTTCTCCAAGTCAAATTAAACAGTTGAATTCATGTTAGAAAGAAAAGATCAAGAATTTGAATAAAATTTTCTAAGCATGCAGCGAAGCCATAGTAAAAAAAAAGAATTATTCAAAAGACTCACAAAGATAGAACTGGAAGGAAGCACTGATGAGGTACATGATCCTAAGTTAATTCTCAATTCAATGTTTATGACAACACAACAATTTGATGAACAAGTGGAGATATTAAAGGGATTGTCTGCTGAGAAATTTTATGGCATAATTGAATATAATGAAGAAGAAATAGATAATTGGTTGGTTGATTATTCTGTGAAAAATCAAGATATTTAGGAGGCAATACATGACATTTATCGTGACTTAAGATATTTGGAAGGAGAATTATTTAATATCAAAATCGGGCATGAAATAAATGTTGCACCAATGAAAAATTACATTGAATTTGGTTTAAAAAGGAAAATGATAAATTAACTAAAGAAGGCCAAGAAGCAACAATTGAGATCGTTCCTATAACTATCAATGAGGAGAATAAAAGGACAACAACAAGCAATTAAACACAAGATATACAATCATAGTAAGTTTATGCTGATCACATCTTGTTTTCTTTATCAATTTTTTCA
>JZKD02S1831951.1:79478-90540 GCA_000966675.3 Picea glauca | reverse complement strand
ATATAGCATGCGCTAGCTTTCCCTCGCAGTGGTAGGATATTGTTTGAGATGCACATGTGCTTGTGCAAGAGGGAAAGCTAGCGGGTGCTAGCTTTCCCCAGCGGTGGAAGGATGTCGTCCGAGATGTGCATGTGCTTGTGTAAAGCTAGCAGGCGCTAGCTTTCCCTAGCGATGGAAGGATGTTGTTCGAGATGCACCCATGCTTGTGTAAGAGGGAAAGTTAGCATGCGCTAGCTTTCCCCCACAGTGGAAGGATGTTGTTGGAGATGCGCTTGTGTTTGTGCAAGAGGGAAAGCTAGCGTGCGCTAGCTTTCCCCCACAGTGGAAGGATTTTGTCGGAGATGTGCTTGTGTTTGTCAAGAGGGAAAGCTAGTGCCTGCTATCTTTTCTCCACTGTGGAAGGATGTTGTTCAAGATGCACTTGTGCTTGTGAAAGAGAGAAATCTAGCATGCACTAGCTTTTCCCCATGATGGAAGGATGTTAGAGATGTGTCTATGCTTGTGCAAGAGGGAAAGCAAGCGTCAACTAGCTTTCCCCCATGATGAAAGGAAGTTCAATATGTTTCTATTCTTATGCAAGGGGGAAAGATAGCGCACACTATCTTTCCCCCATGGCAGAAGGATGTTCGAGATGCACCTGTGCTTGTGTAAGAGGGAAAGCTAGCGCATGCTAGCTTTCCCCCACAATGGAAGGATGTTGTTCGAGATGTGTCTATGCTTGTGCAAGATGGAAAGTTAGCACATGCTAGCTTTCCCCCACGACGAAAGGATGTTGTTCAAGATGCGTCTGTGCTTGTGCAAGAGGGAAAGATAGTGCACGCTATCTTTTCTCCACAACGGAAGGAAGTTGTTCGAGATGCACTTGTGCTTGTGAAAGAGAGAAATCTAGCGCCCACTATCTTTCCCCCATGGCGGAAGGATTTTTTTCGAGATGCGCTTGTGCTTCTACAAGAGGGAAAGCTAGTGCCCGCTAGCTTTCCACCACGATGGAAGGATGTTGTTTGAGAAGTGCCTGTGCTTCTGCAAGAGGGAAAGTTAGAGTGCGTTAGCTTTCCCCCATGGTAGAAGGATGTTGTTCGAGATGCGCCTGTGCTTCTACATGAGGGAAAGCTAGTGCCTGATAGCTTTCCCCCACGGTGAAAGGATGTTGTTCGAGATGCATCTGTGCTTCTACAAGAGGTAAAGCTAGCACCTGCTAGCTTTCCCCCACAGCAGAAGCACGTTGTTCGAGATGCACTTGTGCTTCTACAAGAGGGAAAGCTAGCGCGCTAGCTTTCCCCCATGATGGAAGGATGTTGTTCGAGATGCGCCTGTGCTTTTGCAAGAGGGAAAGCTAACACACGCTAGCTATGCTTTTGCAAGAGGGAAAGCTAGTGCACGCTATCTTTCCCCCACCATAGAAGGATGTTGTTCGAGATGCGTTTGTGCTTTTGTAAGAGGGAAAGACATCATGTGCTATATTTCCCCCATCGTGGAAGGATGTTGTTCGAGACGCGCTTGTGCTTCTGCAAGAGGGAAATCTAAAGCGTGCTCCCTTTCCCCGACAGGGGGGAGAATGTTGTTGGAGATGCACTTGTGCTATTGTAAGAGGGAAAGATAGCATGCACTGGCTTTCCCCCATGGAGGAAGGATGTTGTTCAAGATGCGCTTGTGCTGGTGCAAGAGGGAAATATAACGCGTGTTGGCATTGCCCCATGCTGGAAGGATATCGTTTGAGATGCGCCTGTGCTTGTGTAAGAGGGAAAACTAGCGTGCATTGGCTTTCCCCCATGGTGGAATGATGTTTTTCGAGATGCACATGTGCTTGTGCAAGAGGAAAAGCTAGCACGTGTTAGCTTTCCTGCATGGTGGAATGATGCTCGAGATGCATTGTTCTTGTGCAAGAGGTAAAGCTAGCATGCACTAGCTTTACCCAACAATGGAATGATGTTGCTCGAGATGAGCTTGTGCTTGTGCAAGAGGGAATGCTAGAACGCACTAGCTTCCCCCCACGATGGAAAGATGCTCAAGATGCGCTTGTGCTCTTGTAAGAGGGAAAGCTAGCATGCGATAGGTTTCCCCCATGGTGGAATGATGTTGTTCGAGATGTGCTTGTGCTTGTACAAGAGGGAAAGATAGCACATGCTACCTTTTCCCCATGGTGGAATGTTGCTCAAGATGCACTTGTGCTTGTGCAAGAGGGAAATTTAGCACACACTAGGTTTCCCCCACGGTGGAATGATGTTCAAGATGAATTTTTCTTGTGCATAATGGAAAGCTAGCAAACTAACTTCCCCCCATGGTGGAATGAGGTTGTGCGAGATGCCCTTGTACTTGTGCAAGAGGGAAAACTAACATCTGCTAGGTTTCCCCCATAGTGGAATGATGTTGTTCGAGATGAATTTGTGCTTGTGGAAGAGGGAAAAATAACATGCACTAGATTTCCCTCACGATGGAATGATGTTGTTTGAGATGAGCTTGTTCTTGAGCAAGAGGGAAAGCTAGCACACACTAGATTTCTCCCACGATGGAACGATGTTCAAGATGCGTTTGTGTGTGCAAGAGGGAAAACTAACATGCATTAGCTTTCCCCCACAGTGGAATGATGTTGAAGATGCATTTGTGCTTGTGCAAGAGGGAAAACTAACATGCACTAGCTTTCCCCCATGGTGGAATGATGTTTGAGATGTGCTTGTTCTTGTGCAAGAGGGAAAGTTAGCATGCACTGACTTTCCCCAATGATGGATTGATGTTGTTTGAGATATACTTGTGCTTGTGCGAGAGTGAAAGCTAGCGTGCACTAGATTTCCCCCATTATGGAATGATGTTGTTCGAGATGCACTTGTGCTTGTGCAAGAGTAAAAGTTAACATGCACTAGCCTTTTCTCATGGTGGGATGATGTTGTTTGAGATGTGCTTGTGCTTGTGCAAGAGGGAAAACTAGCACATGCTAGCTTTCCCCCACAGTGGAATGATGTTGGTCGAGATGCGCTTGTGCTTGTGCAAGAGGGAAAGCTTGCACGCATTAGC
The DNA here is from genome assembly GCA_000966675.3 of Picea glauca. Classification (NCBI taxonomy): domain Eukaryota; kingdom Viridiplantae; phylum Streptophyta; class Pinopsida; order Pinales; family Pinaceae; genus Picea; species Picea glauca. The sequence goes on along the minus strand of JZKD02S1831951.1, from coordinate 87,531 downwards.
TTTTCTCCACGATGGAATGATGTTGTTTGAGATGCACTTATGCTTGTGCAAGAGGAAAATCTAGCATGCTATCTTTTCCCCACGATGGAATGATGTTCAAGATGCATTTGAGCTTGTGCAAGAGGAAAAAATAGCACGCGCTAGCTCTTCCCCACAATGGAATGATGTTGTTCGAGATGTGCTTGTGCTTGTGCTTGTGCAAAAGGAAATGCTAGCACACACTAGCTTTCCCCCATGATGAAATGATGTTGTTCGAGATGTGCTTGTGGTTTTTCAAGAAAGAAAGAGAACACACACTAGCTTTCCTCCATAGTGGACACATGTTGCTCAAGATGCACCTGTGCTTGTGCAAGAGGGAAAGCTAGCACACACTAGCTTTTCTCCATAGTGGAATGATGTTCAAGATGCGCTTGTGCTTGTGCAAAAGAAAAATCTAACACGCACTAGCTTTCTTCCATGGTGGAACAATGTTGTTTGAGATGTGCTTGCACTTGTGCAAGAGGGTAAGATAACACACACTAGTTTTCTTCTATGATGGAATGATGTTTTTTGAGATGCACTTGTGCTTGTGCAAAAGGGAAAGTTAGCGCATGCTAGCTTTCCTCCATGGTGGAATGATGTTTTTCAAGATGTGCTTGTGCTTGTGCAAAAGGGAAATTTAGCATGCACTAGATTTCCTCTACAATGGAATGATGTTGTTTGAGATGCGCATGTGCTTATGCAAGAGGGAAAGATAGTGCATGCTATCTTTCCTTTGTGGTGGAATGATGTTGTTCGAGATACACTTTTGGTTATGCAAGAGGGAATGCTAGCACACACTAGCTTTCCTCCATGGTGGAATGATTTTATTTGATATGCATTTGTTCTTATGCAAGAGGGAAAACTAGCATGTGCTAGCTTTCCTCCACAGTGGAATGATGTTGTTCAAAATACACTTTTGCTTGTGCTAGAAGGTAAGCTACCGTGCATAAGTATTCCTTCATTGTGTAATGTTGTTGTGGGAAATGCTATTGTTTTTTTGCTAAAAGGTAAGCTTTAGTTCACGATAAAATGTTGTTGTTGGAAATGTGTTAGAAGGAAAACTAACAGGGACTAGATTTCCTCCATGATGTAATATTTTTTTTGGCAATGCGCTTGTGCTTATGTTATAAGGAAAACCAAAGGAAAGCTAGCAGGTGCTAGCTTTCCTTCATGAGGAATGTATTTCTTGGCAATGCACTTGAGCCTGTACTAGAAGGAAATCTAACACATGCTATCTTTCCTTCATTATGCAATGTTGTTGTTGGCAATGCATTTGTGCTTGTGCTAGAATGAAAGTTAGCATGCACTAGCTTTTCTTCATAGTTTAATGTTGTTCTTGGGAATGTGTTTGTGCTTGTGCAAGAAGTAAAGCTAGTAGGTACTAGCATTCATTCACGATGCATTGTTGTTGTTGGCAATGCGCTTGTGATGGTGTTAGAAGCAAAGCTAACACACATTAGCTTTCCTTCATGGTGCAATGTTGTTGTTGACAAAATGTTAGAAGGAAAGCTAGTAAGCACTAGCTTTTCTTCATGGTGCAATATTGTTGTCGGCATTGTGCTTGTGCTTGTTGTCAAAGTGTTAGAAGGAAAGCTAGTAGGCACTAGCTTTCCTTCATTGTGCTAGTTTTCCTTCACAGTGTAATGCATTTCTTGGCAATGCACCTGTGCTTGTACTAACAGGAAAGCTAGCATGTGCTAAATTTCTTCAAAGTGCAATGTTGTTATTGGAAATGCAATTGTGCTTGTGCTAGAAGGGAATCTAGCACACACTAGCTTTTTTTCACAGTGAAATGATGTTATTGGAAATACACTTGTACTTGTGCAAGAAGGAAAACTAGTAGACACTATATTTTCTTCACAGTGCAATGTTGTTGTTGGCAATGTGCTTGTGTTGGTGTTGAAGTAAATCTAGCATGCATTAGTTTTCCTTTGTTTTACAATGTTGTGGGCAATGTTGTTATTCTTGTGTTAGAATGAAAGCTTTCCTTCACAGTGCAATGTTGTTGGCAATGAGTTAGAAAGAAAGCTAACATGCACTAGCTTTCCTTCATGGAACAATATTGTTATTGGTGAAGTACTTGTTCTTGTGCTTATGCTAAAAGGAAAGCTAGCAGGTGCTAGCTTTCCTTAACGATCAATGTATTTGTTGGCAACACACTTGTGCTAGAGAAAATTTTCTTCACGGTGCAATGTTGTTGTTAGTAATATGTTACAAGTAAAGCTAGCATGTGCTAACTTTCCTTCATGGTGAAATATTGTTGTTGGAAATCCACTTATCTTATGCTATAAGGAAAGCTAGCAGGTGCTAGCTTTCCTTCACGATGCAATGTATTTCTTGGCAATGGACTTGTGCTTATACTAGAAGGAAATATAGCATGTGCTAGCTTTCATTCACAATGTAATGTTGTTGTTGGCAATGTGCATGTGCTTGTGCTAGAAGAAAAGTTAGCATGCACTAGATTACTTTTATAGTGGAATATTGTTGTTGGAATTGCATTTGTGCTTGTGCAAGAAGGAAAGCTAGCATATGTTAGGTTTCCTTTACGGTGCAATGTTGTTGTTGGCAATGTGCTTGTGCTAGACAGAACAATAGCATGTGCTAGCTTTCTTTTATTGTGTAATGTTGTTGTGGGAAATGATGTTGTTCTTGTGTTGGAAAGTTTCCTTCACGGTGCAATGTTGTTGTTGGCAATGTGTTAGAAGGAAATCTAATAGAAACTAGCTTTCCTTGATGGTGCAATATTGTTGTTGGCAATCCGCTTGTGCTTATGCTAGAATGAAAGCTATCAAGTACTTGTGCAAGAAGGAAAGTTAGCAAATGCTAGCATTCCTTCACGATGCAATGTTGTTATTGACAATGTGCTTGTGTCCGTGCTAGATGAAAATTTAGCATGCACTACTTTTCTTTCATTGTGCAATTTTGTTGTGGGCAATGTTGATGTTCTTGTGCTAGAAAATAAGTTTTATTTTAAGTGCAATGTTGTTGTTGGCAATCTGCTTGTGCTTATTCTAGAGGAAAGTTAGCACCTACTAGTTGTCTTTCATAATGCAATGCATTTCTAGGAAAATCACTTGTACTTGTACTAGAAGGAACACTAGCATGTGTTCGCTTTCCTTTATAGTGCAATGTTGTTGGAAATACGTTTGTGATAGAAGGAAAGATAACGTGCGCTAACTTTCCTTAATAGTGGAATGTTGTTGTTGGAAATGTGCCGATGCTTGTGCAAGAATATCATGTGATAACTTTCCTTCACATTGCAATTTTGTTGTTGGAAATGTGCTTGTATTGGTGATAGAAAGAAAGCTAGCATCCTTCATTGTGCAATGTTGTTATGGGAAATGATATTTATTTTGTTCTAGAAAGAAATCTTTCCCTCATAGTGCAATCTTGTTGTTGGCAAAATGTTAGAAGGAAAGCTAGAAGGTGTTAACTTTCCTTCATAGTGCACTATTATTGTTGACAATGTGCTTGTGCTTATGCTAGAAGGAAAGCTAACATGTGCTAGCTTTCCTTCACAATGCAATGTATTTCTTGGCAATGCACCAATGCTTGTACTAGAAGGAAATCCAACATGTGCTAACTTTCATTCATAGTGAAATATTGTTGTTGCCAATATGTTTGTGTTTGTACTAGAAGGAAAACTAACATACATTAGCTTTTCTTCACACTAGAATGTTGTTGTTGGAAATGTGCTTGTATTTATGTAAGAAGAAAAGCTAGTAGGTGCTAACTTTCCTTAATGGTGCAATGTTGTTGTTTTCAATGTACTTCTGTTGGTGTTAGAAGGAAAACTAGCATTTGCAAATATTCTTTCATTGTACAATGTTGTTCTGGGAAATGCTGTTATTTTTGTGCTAGAAAGAATGTTTGTGCTAGTGCTGGAAGGAAATTTGGCATGCGCTAGCTTTCCTTCATTGTGCAATGTTGGTGTGGGCAATGTTGTTGTCTTTGTGCTAGAAAGAAAACTTTCCTTCATGGTGCAATGTGGTTGTTGACAACGTGTTAGAAGGAAAACTGGCTGGCACTAACTTTCCTTCATGGTGTAATATTGTTGTTGGGAATGCATTCGTGTTTGTGCTAGAAAGAAAGTGAGCAAGTGCTAAATTTCCTTCATGGTGTAATGTTGTTGTGGGTAATGCGATTATACATGTGCGATCAATGCTTCAAGGGTGCCTTTTTCCTAATGATCACCATGGTTAGTGTTATGTCTTTGAATGTGTTCGCTATTGGATCTGGAACAAGCTACAAAGATCCACAATGATGCAATAACTAATGTATTTAAATATGACGTTGTTGTTGGTTTTACACTCGTGCTTGAGATGAAAGAAAAAACTAATGGTTTATAACTTTCCTTCTGGTACAAGCACAATGATCCAATCAAAATCTTTCGAGCCACGTAGAATAATGTGATCTCTGTATAATTTTCAAGTTTATGAATAATGTATGATTAAGTTTACAATTTTGGCTAGAATCAGATTTGGAACCTCATTGTCACGATCATCCCATAAATATCCCCCAAGATAGGTTTGCATTCACATGTACAAGAGTTTCTCTTACACATGGATGCACACGAACAAACATGTGCATTTCCAAATGAATGAGAGTTAATATCCACGAGGATGACCTGGTTAAGGGTGAAACACTAGGTGAAATGGACTTTGGTGTTTATGTGGAAGAGATACATAGAACTTGTGAAAGATGTAGGAATGGGGATAAGTCTATACACTATTTGGTTAGATGACCAATAAATAAGTTGGTGGACAACACAGGTGAGATGCTAAGGGTCAAGGAAAAGTTCAAGGAGCCACCCAAGGAAATGGCGACATGGGATGTTATAGAGGACACAAGTACCTTAGACAAATGGGATGGGGATATTTATAATGAAAAAGATCTAGACTCAAATGATATGCATGTAAGGAGGCCATATAAAAGGATTAAATGAGTTATGGCTACAAAAACAATTGCCAAATGTCAAACAAATATAGATGAAGAGAAAGAAATATGACTTTTGGTAGCGAATGAATGTTGTAAACAAGATTGTCTTCAACAGGTGGCTAGGAAGGCCATTTCAGTTGCTAGAAGGGGTATGGAACACATACATAAAAATGGTATTAGGGAATTTGTTTTGAATTCACTCATTTCAAACACAATCTTGTCAAAAATCCATGGCCATGGTCTACCTCCTATTTTTAGAAAAGTAAAGGACATGAGATTTAATGGGAATATTATTTGTAATAAAGCATGGTACAAGATACATAATATTCCTCAAAGCACCTTCTATAAGTACCAACATTATTTCCAACATGGACACATCAAGGCCATTCATGGTAACACCAACACATGCAAATCACATGCACATACCGTGGAAACCATAGAAATATTGCACAAAATTGTAAGAGATAATTCATATTATTCACCAAACCAAACACGTAAAGTTGAAGAAGATGGAAGGTCTGCTCCTTTAAGATTGTTTCCTTTGAATTACACATAAAGTTATTTGTTAAATGAGATCAATGAGGCTCTTCAAAAGCTCAATTACCCATCAATATCACAACCAACAATGAGTAAGATTTGGAATACTCATTTTCTAGATGTGGCATTCTCAAAGAATACAAACTTCAGTAAATGTAATGAATGTATTGTGTTGAAAGCACAGATGAAGTAAGAAACTACAAAAAGAGTTGGAAGCAAAGGCATAAGGCAGATTGAAGAAACATAACAAGATTGTTATGTGTGGAAGATATTGCTACTATGCTCATAGAATTATGTCAGAGCGGTTCCAAAAGAGTATTTGAGCATTATCTATGATAAAATGGACAAAACAAAGACTTCAATCCCAAGGCTACATGTCAAATCAAAATCTGTTGTAGGAACAAAATCGGGTTTTCCATTGATAGGTATGCTAATGCATGGGAATAAGATAGGAGGTTTTGGTCATTTATCCCCACCATTTGTACATATGGGATCACAATTTACCATTACATCCCTTACAAAGTGCACGAAGGACATTGAAGATCCACACCTTGATATGTGTGGTGATTTGCTTTATGAAAGTGGAAGTTCTAAAAACCCACTCTCAAATGCATTACTAGACACCTATATTTACTCAAAATGTAGAGTGTACAAGGATGATTTTCCATCTCATGGAAGATAAAAAAACCAGAATGTTGATTTTAAACCTCTTCCTCCACATTTGTTGTTACAGTTGGACAATGCGGCAAGTGATAATAAGAATTGTTATATTTTCATGTTTCTATCACTTTTAACTGCACTTAGTGTCTTCATCACTACTGAGGTTGGGTTCTTGCTTGTGGGACACACCCATGAAGACATAGATGGAGCCTATGGAAGAATGTCTTCCAACTTGAAAAGTAAAGACATATTCTTTACCTGAAATGATGGATACATATCTCATGATTGAATAAAAATGAGTGTTTCCACCTACACTGATTGACAAGGTGTTTGACTTCAAAAGTTTCCTTAATGGATACATCAAGGAGGGAAAAAATGCACTAGTCATACATCTTAATGTCCAATACTTCCAATTTATTGTACTCAATGATGTTCCATTACTGAGGTACAAAGAATCCATTAGAGATATTGATTGGTCAGGACTAGTTGAGTTGTGGAATATAGACGAGGAAGGTCGACCTAAATTGTGCATAGGGAAACCATATTTTTTAGGTCCCAAAGATAATGATGTCTATTTAAAAGAACTAAAGGAAGGAATAACATCATACATAAAAAATGTGGAAAGACACTATCAACAATGATGATTCACTAATTGTTACAGAGGAATGGAAAAACAAAGTAGAGAATTGGGAAAGAGTTCTTGATACATTAGATGGAATCTACAATGATCATACAATAGTGGAAGGAAGTGATTCATATTCTAATGATTTTTACCCCAAGACAAGGGAAATTGTCAATGTTGAATGTAATGCACTCTATGTAATCTCAAGTATTATAGATGGGGATTTTGATAATGTGACAGATGAACCAATATATGTTGTACCCAAGTGCAACAAGACAAAGCCAACATCAATCATACATTCAATCCCATGATTGATGTTGAGAAAATAAGGATGTTGCTAGTTAGATCAGGAAGTGAGGATGAAGGGGAGATTATTTGGAAGGAAAAAGCCACCTCATACATCTTCCAAGATGATCAAAGTGAGACTTTTTATGTAAAGGTTGATTGGTGGAAGCCTAGTTCAGGGAAATACAAGGGAAAAATATTAGAACAATATTGGGTACCAAATCCCGATGACGCAAAACTTGGATCTATTCCAATTAATACCATAGTTCAGGCATGGGTGCAAAAGAAAGAACATTGCAAGAAGACCAAGATAAATAAATGTGGTGTATAAACTGTACTTGATCTACTTGAGTGAATACCATGAGATCATGTGGATATGATTCATGAATGTAATTTTGTCCTTTGAAGGATCTACTAATATACACGAGGATACGCTAATACATATATGCAAATTTTGGTTCAATTTCAATGTATTTATGTGATGATACTTTATGAAAATTACATGACACTATTCAATATTTAACTTTTGAATGCTTTGTTTAGATCAACATAACTTCTCAATATCTCAAACTTGCATAATGAAATCCAATAATGCACTTAAAAACATTTTCTAGACTTGGTCTATTAAAACTATATTGGAGTAGTTAATTAGTATTATTTTCAATCTAAAACATTTAAACACTTCATGAGTAAATACTAGACACTTGCAATATGTTTTCTCTAATATTCCTTATTATATTTGATATAAATCAAATTGTACTACTCTGTTGCATTCTAATTCATAATAATTTGATTTTGATAGGTAAATAACACGCTTAGACTTTTAAAATATTTTCTCTTGCAAAGTCTAAACTGGTGGGAACATTATATTCAACACAAACACAATAGTTACTTAGTGCCAATAATCAAAATGGTTAATAATAGTAACACACACAATTAATATGTCATTAAACAATTTTATAGTTAAGAAATTTATTACACAATCTATTA
>JZKD02S1831951.1:14092-43919 GCA_000966675.3 Picea glauca | reverse complement strand
TCCTCTTACATTTATTATATCTAACTACCATAGTGGGCCTTATTTAATAATACAGTGGACCTAGTCCACCTTACATTGAATGACCTCCACTATTATCACTATGGGCCCTCTGGGCTCCCCACTACCTCTCTAGCTACCTTACACAATCTAGCCATGTCCGTCTAATGAGACGATCCCCTTCATACTCCTTGTTGTGCGACCGGGATAACATACCCAAACCCTTAACAGTATATTGATGAAGCTCAGGAAGGATAGCGAGATTTAATTCTCGAAAGGGAAGACCCTTTTGTCTGGAAGACGAGCGGACGAGATCTGTTCGGGAGAACCCATATGACCAACACCTAGGAACCTTCGGCTAAGCCTAAGGGAGCTAAGTAATTTTTGCTTCGGAAGTCCGGAAGTTCGGGACTCCAGAGTAGTGTCGGCCCTCATAGTCATAAACCGGCCGAATGCGACCGAGAGTTACGGTTACCCATAAGGTTGAACGGCGTTGGGCGGCTCCCCAGGTGGTTAGATGAACCTATTTTACCAACTAAACCGAGATCCAAAACCCCGAAGGCCGGAGCCGCGAAGAATCCAGGATCGTAGATCGAGGGATCCTTCGAGTTCTTTACCGGCTGTTGATATATCGGGGATGCATGGCGCTCGGCCTTTAGTTCAGAGACTGGGTACTTCGAGAGAAAAGAGGAGTTTGCATCACAAAACTCTTGAACGTCGAATCCCCGAGGTAACAAGAGTCATAGAACTATAAATCTACGTGGCCAAATCTCGACCGTGAGATCTAAGGAATGTTAGAAGGCTGTCAGTCCGGGGTGATGTGGTGCAGTGATGTCACCCAAGGTGATGTGGACCCCAACTTGACGTGCCACGTGTCACCCGGACTCGTGTGTATCACATACCCTATAGGCCCATTGGAATGTAACATGTGTCACCCTGACCCCTCCTACGTGTTAGTTCTTGATACATGTTCGCCTAGCCAACGTGGTTGGTGAAGTGACCAGGACTCCAAGAGTCTGGGACTTCGAACTCTAGAGGAATTGGGGGTATAGTTTGTAGAGAGTCCAAAAGAGCGAAGTGTCAGAGTCCATCCTAGCCGTTGGCGCTGGGGAACAGATGGCACCAGATCCTGTGTTCTGGAGGTTTAACACACCGAAAGGAAGCAAGCATAAAAGGTTGAAGATCCCTGAAGTCACAGGAAGTCGGAGGAGATCTGAATTGTCCATAAGCTGAGACGTGTGTCAGTATATCGTTAACTCCAAAGGGGAGCCACTTCGGAGGAAGGCTCGTTGCGAGAGTTGAGAACTCTCAGAGGTCGAAGCTTCAGAGTACATCATAACCATTAGTAGAGGAGGACGTGTGTTAGGAGATCTAACACTCTGGAAGGATTGCACTTCGGAGGTTTGCGTTTGTGGGTACTTTGGAACTTGCCAAAACATAGAGTCCCGAAGTAAATCAGAACCGTCGATGTTTCGTGGACGCGTGGCATAAGGGTCGTACAGTCCAGAGACTTGGTGCCTCAGAAGACTTGAGAGAGGTATATCTGCTAGTTCTGAGCTCGGTTTTGAGCATGGAGGCAGAGGTTGGAAAACCCTGGACGAGAAGAACGTGATAGAAATCTCGGAGTTAGGATTTGAGATAGTTAAGGAAAACAAAATTTTGATGCCTCATCCCTAGGAAAGTTACTAAGGGGTTGGGTGTGTTACAAATTGGTATCAGAGCATGGTTACATGACTTGGCCTGCTTGGGCTCATGGACGAGTCACTTAAAAACCATGTTTAAAGAAATCTTAAGGGTGACACCCTACCTTATCTCTTTCCTAAAGAGTCTGGTTAAACTCTTGCTAAAGAAAAGAATGTAAATTTTCTATTGTGTGTGTATTTAAGAAATATGAACTATGTGTTGTTCATGAACTAATAAATTGTTAGCTAACAGCAAGTGTTTTGTCATAGCTCAAGCAGTTAGTGAATCACGGGAAACTACAAGCATAAAGGATGGTGACGCACCATGAAGTGGGGGATGGCTCCCACAATAGAGACGAAGAATCTGACGAAAGGAGGGTGGTGGAAACCCCTCTGGATCTAGCTGAAACTGTAAGGAGCCTCATGGCCGAATTACAGAGTTGCAAGGTCGACAACGAGATATTGATAAAAGAGCAAGAAAAACAAACAAAAATTAATGCAGTCTTGTTGCAGAGCTTATCTGATATACAAAGGTAGTTGTAGCATGGACCTGCAACTAGTCATGTGGATCGACGACATACAAAGAGAAGTCAAAGTCCACTCGAGATATGAAAACGTTGTCCCATAAGTGGCCACACTAGGAGGAGTACCTCGAGGAAGGCCCAACCTGGAAGCAGAGGACACTCATCGAGAGAGTCCTCCGGAGAGGAAACTGACAGCTTTGAGGGATCCTCTAGTGGAAAAACCAGCTTACATTCTCAAAGGAAAGGAAAGAAGTGAAAGCATTCCAAAAGTCGTGACCCTGAAGAGTTCAAGAAATCCAAACCACCCTCTTTCAATGGAGAGATTGAGAAAGGGAAAGACACAAAAGCTTGGCTGCTTGGTTTAAAGAAGTACTTCAGAGACCATGAGTACTCTGAAAACTTGAAGGCTCGAATAGGCATCTTCAACCTGAATGGAAAAGCTTCCATTTGGTGGGAAGACCTTAAGAATGTGAAAGGAATCCATGAAGAGGACTTATCATAGAAACAGATTGAGAAACACTTCAAGAAGAAGTATCTGTCAGAGAAATCCTTTGATGGGAAGACTAAGGAGTTCTATGAACTCAAGCTAGGACAGCTCATCATAAAGGAATATGTCAATAAATTCCTTGAGTTGTTGAGGTATGTACCCTACATAAAGGATGAAAAGGTAAAAGTGTAACGATTGATCAGTGGGTTACCTCAGACCTACCGGAACAGGATTGAGTTTGACGAGCCAAAGACCTTAGAGGACACTATCCGGAAGGAAAGGTATTGTTATGAACAGTTCGGGAGTTAGACAAAACCTCACGAGGACTGGAAGAAGAGTAGTTCGGGATTCAATAAGAAGGGGTTCAAATCCTCAAGATTTAAGAACTATAGGAAGGACTCTAGGATAAGCCTTCCTGCTAGAAGTGTATATCAGCAAAATTTCTCCTCTCAGAGTGGAAACAAACCTTTTGGAGCAACCCCAGGAAAGACTGATAACCCAAAGAAGGAACCCTTGAAATGTTGGGGTTGTGGAGAATAATATCTAATGAGGGATTGTCCATGCAGATAGTAGAACAGTAGGAGAGTATACAATATCCAAGAAGCTACCACAGTCAATGATGTGGCTAGGAGCATGCCACGGATTTATGCAGCTTTGGATAATAAACAAGTTGACCACCAAACTTCAGTGGTGGAGATGGAAGGTACGATCGCCAACCATCCAAATTCTATTTTAATTGACCCTGATTCTAATTTGAGTTATGTGGCCCCTCAGACTGTTGATAAGTGTAAACTACAACCAGTTAGACATGTTAAGCCATGGTTGGTACAACTAGCCACTGGAACCAAAAGAAAAGTAGCAGAGGTCATACCAACTTGTCAATTCATCATGGATGGATTCCCCACCCAAGCGACCCTTAACATACTTCCCCTAAGATCTTATGACCTGTTGATTGGTATGGACTGGTTAGACACTTATAAAACCAAATTGAACTGTTACCGTAAAATTTTAGAATGTGAAAGTGAAGAAGGGAGAAAGATAACCCTCCAAGGGATTCAGAAGCATGTCTCAGTGAGACGAATATCAGTCCTTCAAATGAAAAAGTATTGCAGAAAGGGATATCCTTTATATGAAATACAGGTGTTGGAATCTGTTGAGGATGACAAACCGAACCTAGAGGACCACCCCATATTAAGAGAGTATAGAGACGTGTTTCCAGAAGAGGTATCGGGTCTACCTCTGAGAAGAGACATTGACTTCTCGATAGAACTTGCACCAGGAGCAGTGCCAGTGTCTAGGACACCCTATAGGATGAGTACACTCGAGCTAGTTGAGCTCAAGCTACAGCTAAAGGAAATTATGGACAAAGGCTACATTCGACCCAGTGTGTCTCCATGGGGAGCACCTGTATTGTTTGTGAAGAAGAAAGATAGCACACTCCGACTGTGCATAGATTATAGACAACTCAATAAGACAACCATAAAGAACAAGTATCGCTTACCAAGAATCGATGACGTGTTCGACCAATTAGGGGGTGCTTCCATTTTCTCAAAGATTGACTTAAGGTTTGGATGCCATCAAGTCTGAATCAAGGATGAAGACATCCACAAAACAGCCTTCAGGACCAGATATTGTCACTATGAATTTGTGGTGGTGCCATTTGGATTAACCAATGCCCCCGCCACTTTTATGTGCTTGATGAATAATGTACTCAGCAAATTCCTAGACAGATTTGTATTGGTTTTCATTGATGATATCCTAATCTACTCCAAGAACAGAGAGGAGCATGAAGAACATATTAGACTTGTACTTCAATTCTAAGAGAGCATTAACTCTACGCTAATTTTAGCGAGTGTGACTTTTTCCAGAAGCAAGCCCATTACTTAGGCCATGTTATTTCTAAAGAAGGAGTGGAAGTAGACCCTGACAAGATCAGATCTATTATGGAATGGCCTACCCCAAGGGATGTATATGATATCAAATCCTTTATGGGATTAGAACGATATTATAGAAGGTTCATAAAATGATTTTTCAATATTGGTTGTCCAATCACTGCCCTTCGGAAAAAAGGGGTTAAATTCACTTGGACATCAGAATGTGAAGAAACATTTTAGAAGCTGAAATACCTTCTAACCCATGCACCCATGTTGAAGATTGCAGACCCTAATAATGACTTATTTGTGTGTACAGATGCCTGCAAGGAAGGACTCGGAGGAGTCCTTATGCAACAAGGGCATGTCATTTGCTACAAATCCAGAAAATTGAATGAGCATGAAATCAATTATGTGACCCATAATCTAGAGTTGGCTGCCATAGTACACGCTTTAAAAATGTGGAGGCATTACCTGTTGGGTAGGATATTTGTACGTATGGCAAACCATTATGGGTTGAGGCACCTATTTGATCAACCAAAACTCAATGTCAAACAAGCTAGGTGGATGGCTCTCCTTAGTGAGTTTGATTTCGAAATCAAACACATCAAAGGAAAGGAAAATAGAGAGGTCGATGCCCTTACCAGAAGTGTGAAAACGATTCACTTGGCAGCGGTAAGCACCTATGAAACGGATGTCAGGGAAAGAGTCAGGAATGCACAAGAAACATATGCATTCTTCAAGACCGTGACCTCATACATAAGGCAAGAGCCTACAGGGCTAAAGTATGAAGGCTATCAGATGCTTGATGAAGGCTTGTTGACTTACATAAACAGATTGTATATCCCAAGTTGTGATGACTTGAAGAGGTTCATAATGAACGAACTGCACAAGAGACCATATACTGGTCATCCAGGTTATCAGAAAATGATCACGGCCACTAGGAAACAATTCTATTGGTCTGGATTGAAAAAGGACATAGCTGACTATCTAGCTAAGTGTCTAGAATGACAAAAAGTTAAGGCAGAACACCGGCACCCAGCAGGGTTGTTACAACCTCTACTAATTTCAGAATGGAAATGGGAAACCATTTCCATGGATTGCATCACTGGATTACCAAAATCGGCCAAGCAAAATGATGCCATTATGGTACTGGTGGAAAAATTGAGCAAGTTTTCTCACTTCATCTCTGTCAAGTCAACTTGTAAGGCAATAGATATTGCCAACATCTTCATGAAGGAGATATTCAAAATGCACGACATGCCTAGGGAGATTATATCTAACAGAGACACAAAATTTACTTCAAGCTTCTGGAAGTCCTTAATGGCTGGTTTTGAGACTAAATTGTTGTTTAGCAGAGCCTATCACCCTCAAACTGATGGACATATAGAAAGAGTAAACCAGATATTGGAAGACGTGTTAAGGATGCATGTAATGCATCAGCCTAAGAAGTGGGAAGACTACCTTCCATTAGTAGCATTTGCCTACAACAACAGTTATCAAGAGTCTCTGAAGATGAGTCATTTTGAAGCCCTCTATGGTAGACAGTGCAAGGTCCCAATCAACTGGATTAATCCAGTGGATAGAATCACAATCGAACCCAACATGCTGAAAGAAATGGAACAGCAAGTGATTCGGATAAAGCAAAATCTGAAAATTGCTCAGGATAGACAGAAGAGTTACGCCGACAGAAAGAGAACTCCCATAGAGTTCAAGATAGGAGACCATGTCTATCTCAGAGTTAGGCCCAGGAAGAGTTCCATGAGAATGGAGCTTGTGTCAAGTTGACACCTCGTTATTGTGGACCCTTTGATGTCTTAGATAGAGTGGGATTTGTGGCCTATAGGCTAGCACTCCCTCCCATAGTAAAGGCACATAATGTTTTCCATGTTTCAATATTGAAGAAATATGTACATGATTCTAATCATATAATTGACTGGTCTATGATCCAGGTGGAGCTAGAGGGAGAATTCCTGCCAGAACCCTAATTCCTACTAGACAGGAAGGAAACCACACTCAGGAACCAAACCATTGCACAGGTCAAGGTGTAGTGGAAACACTTTGGCCCAGATGAGGCTACATGGGAAATGGAGGATGCCATGAGACAAGCATATCCATTTCTGTCTACTTCTGTATATACAGAGCATGTTGACAAATAGAACATCTAGGACAATGTTCCTTTAAGGGGGAGGGAATTGTAACACCTTGTTTTCCCCAGTTTGTAAATATAACTATATTGGCCCAGAGAATATGGAAAACTCAATACGTGTGAATGTTTGATTTGATGGACCTTTGTATAAAAGGTCGATGAATGTAATTTTTTTTATTTACTAGAAAATGGATAAGTGTTGCATGATTGTTGGAAGTGGGGCGTGCTAAGAGAGACCGTGAATGCTATGAAAGAGATGGTGAAGGGGACTAGGAATGGTTGTGTTAACCTCCACCAAACCAGTATCGTACTGGATTTAATTTCTCAGGATCGGAACAGTCCTCTGACCCAGGAATGAATTACAGTCAGGCTGGTAGGTGGGAAGACCTCCTCAAGAGTTAATGAGGGGATGGGGCAGAGCACCCATCTGTAAGGATTTCAAACCTGACCACGGATTGGGAATTCAAGCCACACACAATCTTGCTGAGGAAAGCAAGAAAGGAAGGTGTGGTGGGCGGAGAGATACCTACGAAGAGTGCAAAGACGAGAGGCTAATCTCTCGGGTTCAAGAAAGAACTAAGAAATGAGTGTGTTATGGTCGCAAGAAATGGCTAGCAGGGTTATGATACAAGCTGATAAACGAGGTTGTTGAGTGACTGAGGAAGTACTTAGACGATCCTCCTTTCTTAGTATAGTGAAAATCGTTGCCAAGATCCTGCGAGAGGAGGAGAGTAACCTCTGTCCCTACTGACGTTGAGCCGGAAGAAACAATTTTATCTCAGAGCATCGGTCTAGCTCGTGGGTGGCTAGTGGTAAATCCGTTAGGAGTGACTAAGCCTATGGTTGGGTGGAAACGGGCACCCCTTTCAGCAATCGCTTCAAGTTATCTGGTGTTGATAAGTGTTTTCTTACTCTATGCATTGAATTGGGAATAATGGATGCATGCGTGTATTTATATATCTATAAATGGTTTCTGTATTGAAATGGTTAAGTTTTGTGTATGTGTTTGTCTTCTTGTGAACTTATGCCTCTGATTAATTGTCTATGTGCCCCAACTTACCCTTCAAGGTGCCTTGGGACATAAACCTATAGGACGACCGAGATAGAACGTATTGCGTCAATTTGGACCTGTCTGTCTAATGAGACTATCCCCTTCAGACTCCTTGTTGTGCGACCAGGATAGCAAGCCCAAACCCTTAACAGTATATTGATGAAGCTCAGGAAGGATAGCGAGATTTAATTCTCGAAAGGGAAGACCNCAGAAGAAAGGATTTTACCTCAAAGCGTCGTGGTCTAGCTCGGGGGTGGCTAATGGTAAATCCGTTAGGAGTGACTAAGCCTATGGTTGGGTGGAAACGGGCACCCCTTTCAGCAGTGGCTTCACGTTATCTAGTTCTGATAAGTGTTTTCTTACTCTATGCATTGAATTGGGAATAATGGATGCATGCGTGTATTTATATATCTATAAATGGTTTCTATATTGAAATGGTTAAGTTTTGCATATGCGTTTGTCTTCTTGTGAACTTATGCCTCTAATTAATTGTCTATGTGCCCCAACTTACCCTTCAAGGTGCCTTGGAACATAAACTTGTAGGACGGCCGAGATAGAACGTATTGCGTCAATCTAGCCATGTCCGTCTAATGAGACTATCCCCTTCAGACTCCTTGTTGTGTGACCGGGATAACATACCCAAACCCTTAACAGTATATTGATGAAGCTCAGGAAGGATAGCGAGATTTAATTCTCGAAAGGGAAGACCCTTTTGTCTGGAAGACGAGCGGACGAGATCTGTTCGAGAGAACCCATATGACCAACACCTAGGAACCTTCGGCTAAGCCTAAGGGAGCTAAGTAATTTTTGCTTCGGAAGTCCGGAAGTCTGGGACTCCGGAGTAGTGTCGGCCCTCATAGTCATAAACCGGCCGAATGCGACTGAGAGTTACGGTTACCCGTAAGGTTGAACGGTGTTGGGCGGCTCCCCAAGTGGTTAGATGAACCTATTTTACCAACTAAACCGAGATCCAAAACCCCGAAGGTCGGAGCCACGAAGAATCCAGGACCATAGATCGAGGGATCCTTCGAGTTCTTTACCAGTTGTTGATATATCGGGGATGTGTGGTGCTAGGCCTTTAGTTCGGAAACTGGGTACTTCGAGAGAAAAGAGGCGTTTGCATCACAAAACTCTCGAACGTCGAATCCCCTAGGTAACAAGAGTCGTAGATCTATAAATCTACGTGGCCAAATCTCAACCGTGAGATCTAAGGAATGTTAGAAGGTTGTCAGTCTGGGGTGATGTGGTGCAGTGACGTCACCCAGGGTGATGTGGACCCCAACTTGACGTGCCACATGTCACCCGGACTCGTGTGTATCACATACCCTATAGGCCCATTGGAATGTAAAACGTGTCACCCTGACCCCTCCTACATGTCAGTTCTTGATACGTGTTCACCTAGCCAACGTGGTTGGTGAAGTGATCAGGACTCCGAGAGTCTAGGACTTCGGACTCTAGAGGAATTGGGGGTATAGTTTGTAGAGAGTCCAAAAGAGCGAAGTGTCGGAGTCCATCCTAGCCGTTGGCGCTGGGGAACACATGGCACCAGATCCTGTGTTCTGGAGGTTTAACACACCGAAAGGAAGCAAGCATAAAAGGTTGAAGACCCCTGAAGTCGTAGGAAGTCGGAGGAGATCTGAATTGTCCATAAGCCGAGACATGTTTCAGTATATCGTTAACTCCGAAGGGGAGCCACTCCGGAGGAAGGCTCGTTGCGAGAGTTGAGAACTCTCAGAGGTCGAAGCTTCAGAGTACATCATAACCATTAGTAGAGGAGGACGCGTGTTAGGAGATCTGACACTCCAGAAGGATTGCACTTCGTTGGTTTGCGTTTGTGGGTACTTTGGAACTTGACGAAACATAGAGTCCTGAAGTAAATCAGAACCGCCGATGTTCCATGGACGCGTGGCATAAGGGTCGTGCAGTCCAGAGACTTGGTGCCTCGGAAGACTTGAGAGAGGTATATCTGCTAGTTCTAAGCTCGGTTTTGAGCATGGAGGCAGAGGTTGGAAAACCCTGGACGAGAAGAACGTGATAGAAATCCCAGAGTTAGGATTTGAGATAGTTAAGGAAAACAAAATTTTGATGCCCCATCCCTAGGAAAGTTACTAAGGGGTCGGGTGTGTTACAAATTGGTATCAGAGCATGGTTACACGACTTGGCCTGCTTGGGCTCATGGACGAGTCGCTTAAAAACCATGTT
The DNA here is from genome assembly GCA_000966675.3 of Picea glauca. NCBI lineage: Eukaryota > Viridiplantae > Streptophyta > Pinopsida > Pinales > Pinaceae > Picea > Picea glauca. Next base: position 33,956 of record JZKD02S1831951.1, on the reverse strand, counting down.
TAAAGAACTCTTAAGGGTGACACCCTACCTTATCTCTTTCCTAAAGAGTCTGGTTAAACTCTTGCTGAAGAAAAGAATGAAAATTTTATATTGTGTGTGTATTTAAGAAATATGAACTATGTGTTGTTCATGAACTAATAAACTGTTAGCTAACAGCAAGTGTTTTGTCATAGCTCAAGCAGTCAGTGAATCATGGGAAACTACAAGCATAAAGGATGGTGACGCGCCATGAAGTGGGGGATAGCTCCCACAATAGAGACGAAGAATCTGACAAAAGGAGGGCGGTGAAAACCCCTCCGAATCTGGCTGAAACTGTAAGGAGCCTCATGGCCGAATTACAGAGTTGCAAGGCCGACAATGAGAGATTGATAAAAGAGCAAGAAAAACAAACAAAAATTAATGCAATCTTGCTGCAGAGCTTATCCGATATACAAAGGTAGTTGTAGCATGGACCTGCAACTAGTCATGTGGATCGACAACATACAAAGAGAAGTCAAAGTCCACTCGAGATACGAAAACGTTGTCCCATAAGTGGCCACACTAGGAGGAGTACCTCGAGGAAGGCCCAACCTGGAAGCAGAGGACACTCATCGAGAGAGTCCTCTGGAGAGGAAACTGGCAGCTCTGAGGGATCCTCTAGTGGAAAAACCAGCTCACATTCTCAAAGGAAAGGAAAGAAGTGAAAGCATTCCAAAAGCTGTGACCCTGAAGAGTTCAAGAAATCCAAACCACCCTCTTTCAATGGAGAGATTGAGAAAGGGAAAGAGACAGAAGCTTGGTTGTTTGGTTTAAAGAAGTACTTTAGAGACCATGAGTACTCTGAAAACTTGAAGGATCGAATAGGCATCTTCAACCTGAATGGAAAAGATTCCATTTGGTGGGAAGACCTTAAGAATGTGAAAGGAATCCATGAAGAGGACTTATCATGGAAATAGATTGAGAAACACTTCAAGAAGAAGTATATGTCAGAGAAATACTTTGATGGGAAGACTAAGGAGTTCTATGAACTCAAGCTAGGACAGCTCATCATAGAGGAATATGTCAATAAATTCCTTGAGTTGTTGAGGTATGTACCCTACATAAAGGATGAAAAGGTAAAAGTGCAACGATTTATCAGTGGGTTACCTCAGACCTACCGAAACAGGATTGAGTTTGACGAGCCAAAGACCTTAGAGGACACTATCCGGAAGGAAAGGTATTGTTATGAACAGTTCAGGAGTCAGACAAAACCTCGCGAGGACTAGAAGAAGAGTAGTTAGGGATTCAATAAGAAGGGGTTCAAATCCTCAATATTTAAGAACTATAGGAAGGACTCTAGGATAAGCCTTTCTGGTAGAAGTGTATATCAGCAAAATTTCTCCTCCCAGAGTGGAAACAAACCTTTTGGAGCAACCCCAGGAAAGACTAATAACCCAAAGAAGGAACCCTTGAAATGTTGGGGTTGTGGAGAATAACATCTAATGAGGAATTGTCCATGCAGATAGAAGAACAGTAGGAGAGTCTACAATATCCAAGAAGCTACCACAGTCAATGATGTGGCTAGGAGCATGCCACGGATTTATGCAGCTTTGGATAATAAACAAGTCGACCACCAAGCTTTAGTGGTGGAGATGGAAGGTATGATCGCCAACCATCCAAATTCTATTTTAATTGACCCTGGTTCTAATTTGAGTTATGTGGCCCCTCAGACTATTGATAAGTGTAAACTACAACCAGTTAGACATGTTAATCCATGGTTGGTACAACTAGCCACTGGAACCAAAAGAAAAGTAGCAGAGGTCATACCAGCTTGCCAATTCATCATGGATGGATTGCCCACCCAAGCGACCCTTAACATACTTCCCCTAGGATCTTATGACCTGTTGATTGGTATGGAATGGTTAGCCACTTATAAAACCAAATTGGACTGTTACTGTAAAACTTTAGAATGTGAAAGTGAAGAAGGGAGAAAGATAACCCTCCAAAGGATTCAGAAGCATGTCTCAATGAGACGAATATCAATCCTTCAAATGAAAAAGTATTGCAGAAAGGGATATCCTCTATATGAAATACAGGTGTTGGAATCTGTTGAGGATGACAAACCGAACCTAGAGGACCACCCCATATTAAGAGAGTATAGAGACGTGTTTCCAGAAGAGGTATCAGATCTACCTCCAAGAAGAGACATTGACTTCTCGATAGAACTTGCACCAGGAGCAGTGCCAGTATCTAGGACACCCTATAGGATGAGTACACTCGAGCTAGTTGAGCTCAAGCTACAGCTAAAGTAAATTATGGACAAAGGCTACATCCGACCCAATGTGTCTCCATGGGGAGCACCTGTATTGTTTGTGAAGAAGAAAGATGGCACACTCTGACTGTGCATAGATTATAGACAACTCAATAAGACAACCATAAAGAACAAGTATCGCTTACCAAGAATCGATGACGTGTTCGACCAATTAGGGGGTGCTTCCATTTTCTCAAAGATTGACTTAAGGTTTGGATGCCATCAAGTCTGAATCAAGGATGAAGACATCCACAAAACAGCCTTCAGGACCAGATATGGTCACTATGAATTTGTGGTGGTGCCATTTGGATTAACCAATGCCCCCGCCACTTTTATGTGCTTGATGAATAATGTACTCAGGAAATTCCTAGATAGATTTGTATTGGTTTTCATTGATGATATCCTAATCTAATCCAAGAACAGAGAGGAGCATGAAGAACATCTTAAACTTGTACTTCAATTACTAAGAGAGCATCAACTCTACGCTAAGTTTAGCAAGTGTGACTTTTTCTAGAAGCAAACCCATTACTTAGGCCATGTTATTTCTAAAGAAGGAGTGGCAGTAGACCCTGACAAGATCAGATCTATTATGGAATGGCCTACCCCAAGGGATGTATATGATATCAAATCCTTTATGGGATTAGAATGATATTATAGAAGGTTCATAAAAGGATTTTCCAATATTGGTTGTCCAATCACTCCCCTTCAAAAAAAAGGGGTTAAATTCACTTGGACATCAGAATGTGAAGAAAGATTTTAGAAGCTAAAATACCTTCTAACCCATGCACCCATGTTGAATATTGTAGACCCTAATAATGACTTCTTTGTGTGTACAGATGCATGCAAGGAAGGACTCAGAGGAGTCCTTATGCAACAAGGGTGTGTAATTTGCTACAAATCCAGAAAATTGAAAGAGCATGAAATCAATTATGTGACCCATAATCTAGAGTTGGCTACCATAGTACACGCTTTAAAAATGTGGAGGCATTACCTCCTGGGTAGGAGATTTGTACGTATGGCAGACCATTATGGGTTGAGGCACCTATTTGATCAACCAAAACTCAATGTCAGACAAGCTAGGTGGATGGCTCTCCTTAGTGAGTTTGATTTCGAAATCAAACACATCAAAGGAAAGGAAAATAGAGAGGTTGATGCCCTTACCAGAAGTGTGAAAACGATTCACCTGGCAGCGGTAAGCACCTATGAAATGGATGTCAGGGAAAGAGTCAGGAATGCACAAGAAACATATGCATTCTTTAAGACTGTGACCTCATACATAAGGTAAGAGCCTACAGGGCTAAAGTATGAAGGCTATCAGATGCTCGATGAAGGCTTGTTGACTTACAGAAACATATTGTATATCCCAAGTTGTGACGACTTGAAGAGGTTCATAATGAACGAACTGCACAAGAGACCATATACTAGTCATCCAGGTTATCAGAAAATGATCACGGCCACTAGGAAACAATTCTATTGGTCTGGATTGAAAAAGGACATAGCTGACTATCTAGCTAAGTGTCTAGAATGCCAGCAAGTTAAGGCAGAACACCGACACCCAGCAGGGTTGCTACAACCTCTACTAATTTCAGAATGGAAATGGGAAACCATTTCCATGGATTGCATCACTGGATTACCAAAATCAGCCAAGCAAAATGATGCCATTATGGTAGTGGTGGAAAAATTGAGCAAGTTTTCTCACTTCATCTCTGTCAAGTCAACTTGTAAGGCAATAGATATTGCCAACATCTTCATGAAGGAGATATTCAGAATGCACGACATGCCTAGGGAGATTATATCTAACAGAGACACAAAATTTACTTCAAGCTTCTGGAAGTCCTTAATGGCTGGTTTTGATACTAAATTGTTGTTTAGCACAGCCTATCACCCTCAAACTGATGGACATATAGAAAGAGTAAACCAGATATTGGAAGACATGTTAAGGATGCATGTAATGCATCAGCCTAAGAAGTGGGAAGACTACCTTCCATTAGTAGCATTTGCCTAAAACAACAGTTATCAAGAGTCTTTGAAGATGAGTCCTTTTGAAGCCCTCTATGGTAAACAGTGCAAGGTCCCAATCAGCTGGAGTAATCCAGTGGATAGAATCACAATCGAACCCAACATGCTGAAAGAAATGGAACAGCAAGTTATTCAGATAAAGAAAAATCTGAAAATTGCTCAGGATAGACAGAAGAGTTACGCCGACAGAAAGAGAACTCCCATAGAGTTCAATATAGGAGACCATGTCTATCTCAGAGTTAGGCCCAGGAAGAGTTCCTTGAGAATGGGAGCTTGTGCCAAGCTGACACCTCATTATTGTGGACCCTTTGATGTCTTAGATAGAGTGGGATTTGTGGCCTATAGGCTAGCCCTCCCTCCCATAGTAAAGGCACATAATGTTTTCCATGTTTCAATATTGAAGAAATATGTACATGATTCTAATCATATAATTGACTGGTCTGTGATCCAGGTGGAGCCGGAGGGAGAATTCCTGCCAAAACCCTAATGCCTACTAGACAGGAAGGAAACCACACTCAGGAACCGAACCATTGCACAGGTCAAGGTGCAGTGGAAACACTTTGGCCCAGATGAGGCTACATGGGAAATGGAGGATGCCATGAGACAGGCATATCCATTTTTGTTTACTTCTGTATATACAAAGCATGTTGACAAATAGAACATCTAGGACAATGTTCCTTTAAGGGGGAGGGAATTGTAACACCTTGTTTTCCCCAGTTTGTAAATATAACTATATTGGCCCAGATAATATGGAAAACTCAATACATGTGAATGTTTGATTTGATGGACCTTTGTATAAAAGGTCGATGAATGTAAATTTTGTTATTTACTAGAAAATGGATAAGTGTTGCATGACTGCTGGAAGTGGGGTGTGCTAAGAGAGACCATGAATGCTATGAAAGAGATGGTGAAGGGGACTAGGAATGGTTGTGTTAACCTCCACCAAACTAGTACCGTACTGGATTTAATTTCTCAGGACCGGAATAGTCCTCTGACCCAAGAATGAATTACAGTCAGGCTGGTAGGTGGGAAGACCTCCTCAAGAGTTAATGAGGGGATGGGGCAGAGCACCCATCTATAAGGATTTCAGACCTGACCACAGACTGGGAATTCAAGCCACACACAATCTTGCTGAGGAAAGCAAGAAAGGAAGGTGTGGTGGGCGAAGAGAGACCTGCGAAGAGTGCAAAGACGAGAGGCTAATCTCTCATGTTCAAGAAAGAACTAAGAAATGAGTGTGTTCTAGTCGCAGGAAATGGCTAGCAGGGTTATGATACAAGCTGTTAAACAAGGTTGTTGAGTGACTGAGGAAGTACTCAGACGATCCTCCTTGCTTAGTATAGTGAAAATCATTGCCAAGATCCTGCGAGAGGAGGAGAGTAACCTCTGTCCCTACTGATGCTGAGCCGGAAGAAACGATTTTATCTCAGAGCATCGGTCTAGCTCGTGGGTGGCTAGTGGTAAATCCGTTAGGAGTGACTAAGCCTATGGTTGGGTGGAAACGGGCACCCCTTTCAGCAATCGCTTCAAGTTATCTGGTGTTGATAAGTGTTTTCTTACTCTATGCATTGAATTGGGAATAATGGATGCATGCGTGTATTTATATATCTATAAATGGTTTCTGTATTGAAATGGTTAAGTTTTGTGTATGTGTTTGTCTTCTTGTGAACTTATGCCTCTGATTAATTGTCTATGTGCCCCAACTTACCCTTCAAGGTGCCTTGGGACATAAACCTATAGGACGACCGAGATAGAACGTATTGCGTCAATTTGGACCTGTCTGTCTAATGAGACTATCCCCTTCAGACTCCTTGTTGTGCGACCAGGATAGCAAGCCCAAACCCTTAACAGTATATTGATGAAGCTCAGGAAGGATAGCGAGATTTAATTCTCGAAAGGGAAGACCCTTTTTTCTAGAAGACGAGCGGACTAGATCTGTTTAGGAGAACCCATACGACCAACACCTAGGAAACTTCAGCTAATCCGAAGGGAGCTATGTCCTTTTGGCTTCGGAACTCTAGAAGTCTGAGACTTTGGATTATTGTCGGCCCTCATAGTCATAAACCGGTCGAATGCGACTAAGATTTACAATTACCGGTAAGGTTGACCAACGTTGTTCGGTTCCCCAGGTGGTTAGGTGAACCTATTTTACCAACTAAATTGGGATCCAAAACCCTGAAGGCCAGATCCACGAAGAACCCAAGACCATAGATCAAGGGATCCTTCGGGCTCTTTCCCAGCCGTCGATATACTGGGGACGCATGGCGCTAGCCCTTTAGTTCGGAGATTGGGTACTTCCGGAGAAAAGAGGAGTTTTCATCGCAAAACTCTCGAACGCTGAATTCCCGAGGTAACAAGAGTCGTAGATCTATAAATCTACGTGTCCAGATCTCGACCATGAGATCTGAGGAATGTTAGAAGGTTGTCAGTCTGGGGTGGCGTGGTGCAGTGATGTCACCCAAGGTGACTGGACCCCAACTTGACGTGCCACGTGTCACCCGGATTTGTGTGTATCACATACCCTATAGGCCCATTGGAATGTAACACTTGTCACCATGACCCCTCCTAGGTGTCAGTTCCTGGTATGTGTCCACCTAGCCAACGTGGTTGGTGAAGTGACCGGGACTTCGGAATCCTGGGGAATTGGGGATATAGTTTGTAGAGAGTCCAAAAGGGAGAAGTGTCAGAGTCCATCCTAGACATTGGTGTTGGGGAACACATGGCACTAGACACTGTGTTCCGGAGGTTTAACACACCAGAAGGAAGCAAGCATAAAAGGTTGAAGACCCCTGAATTCGCAGGAAGCCGAAGGAGATCTGAACCGTCCATAAATCGGGACGCATGTCAGTATATCGTTAACTTCGAATGGGAGCCACTCCAAAGGAAGGCGCGTTGCGAGAGTTGAGAACTCCCGGAGGCCGAAGCGTCTGAGTACATCGTAACCATTAGTAGAGGAGGACGTGTGTTAGGAGATCTGACACTCCGGAAGGATTACACTTCGGAGGTTTGCATTTGTGGGTACTTTGGAACTCGCTGAAACATAGAGTCCCGAAGTAAAATAGAACCATTGATGTTTCGTGGACGCGTGGCGTAAGGGTCGCGCAGTCTAGAGACTTGGTGCCCCGGAAGACTTGAGAGAGGTATATCTGCCAGTTCTGAGCTCGGTTTTGAGCATGGAGGTAGAGGTTGGAAAACCTTAGACGAGAAGAATGTGATATAAATCTCAGAGTTAGGATTTGAAATAGTTAAGGAAAATGAAATTTTGATGCCCCATCCCTAGGAATGTTACTAAGGGGTCGGGTGTGTTACAGAGGTGATAATTTGAATTACCAGCCAGCATAAATTCCAAGTGGATAAATGTTACAGGCCTTGCAAGACAAGTCAAAATAATGATGAAAAGTAAATTCTGGAAATGTCAGTAAAGATATGAATGGGCTCTTTGACTCATTAATACCCCATAAACTGGAAATTATGAAAAGATATTGCACACCGTGAAGAAAATCTAGTGTCTACTAGTTTGCCTTCTTGCACAAGTACAAGTGTATTTACAATAACATCATTTCACTGTGAAAAAAAGCTAGTGTGTGCTATCTTTTCTTCTAGCACAAGCACAAGTGCATTGCCAATAACAACATTGCACTCTGAAGAAATTTAGCACATGTTAGCTTTCATGTTAGTTCAAGCGCAGGTGCATTGCCAGGAAATACATTACACTGTGAAGGAAAACTAGCACAATGAAGGAAAGATAGTGCCTACTAGATTTCCTTCTAACACTTTGACAACAAGCACAAGCACAATGCCGACAACAATATTGCACCATGAAGAAAAGCTAGTGCTTACTAGCTTCCCTTCTAACATTTTGTCAACAACAACATTGCACCATGAAGGAAAGCTAATGTGTGCTAGCTTTGCTTCTAACACCAGCACAAGCGCATTGCCAACAACAACATTGCATCGTGAATGAATGCTAGCACCTACTAGCTTTACTTCTTGCACAAGCACAAACGCATTTCCAAGAATAACATTAAACTATGAAGAAACGCTAGTGCACGCTAGCTTTCATTCTAGCACAAGCACAAATGCATTGCCAACAACAACATGTCATAATGAAGGAAAGCTAGCATGTGTTAGATTTCCTTCTAGTACAATCTCAAGTGCATTGCCAAGAAATACATTCCTCGTGAAGGAAAGCTAGCACCTGCTAGCTTTCCTTTGGTTTTCCTTATAACATAAGCACAAGTGCATTGCCAAAAAAATGAACTCGTGCGCGTGCTTGTGTAAGAGGGTAAGCCAACACACACTAGTTTTCCCCCACAGTGGGATTGTTGTCTGAGATGAGCTCGTGCTTGTCCAAGAGGGAAAGCTAGCACGCGCTAGATTTCTCCTGTGGTGGTATGATGTTGTCAACCTTGCATGGGCTAGCCTTCCCCCACGGTGGGATAATGTTGTTTGAGATGAGCGTGTGATTGTGCGGGAGGGATAACTATCACACGCTATCTCTCCCCCACTGTGGGATGGTGTTGTCCGAGATGAGCTTTTGCTTGTGTAGGAGGGAAAGCTAGCATGCCCCACAGTGGGATGATGTTGTCCGACATGAGCTCATGCTTGTATAGGAGGGAAATCTATCACACACTAGCTTTCCCCCATGATGGGATGTTGTTTGAGATAAGCTCGTGCTTGTGCAAGAGGGAAAGCCAACACACACTAGATTTCCCCCATAGTGGGATGATGTTGTGTGAGATGCACTCTTGCTTGTGCAAGAGGGAAAGCCAAAACACGTTATCTTTTCCCCATGGTGGGATAATGTTGTGGGAGATGTGCTCGTGCGTGTGCAAGAGGGAAATCCAACATGTGCTAGCTTTACCACACGGTGGGATGATATTGTTTGAGATGAGATTGTGCTTGTGCAAGAGGGAAATCTAGCACACGCTAGCTTTCCCCCATGGTGGTATGATGTTGTTCGAGATGAGCTCGTGCACGTGCAAGAGATAAAAAAAAACATGTGCTAGATTTCCCCTATGATGGGAAGATATTGTCTGAGACGTGCTCGTGCTTGTGCAAGAGGTAAAATTAACACAAGCTAGATTTCCCCCACATTGGGATAATGTTTTCCAAGATGAGATCATAATTGTGCAAGAGGGAAAGCTAGTAGGTGCTAGATTTTCCCCACTGTGGGACGATGTTGTCCGAAATGAGCTTTTGCTTGTGCAAGAGGGAAGGATAACACGCGCTAGCTTTACCCCACGGTGAATGATGTTGTCCAAGATGAGATCATGCTTTTGCAATAGGGAAATATAACACACACTAGCTTTTCCCCGTGGTGGGATGATGTTGTCCTAGATTGGCTCATGCTTGTGCAAGAGGGAAATCTAACATACATTAGCTTTTCCCTATGGTGGGATGATGTTGACCGAGATGGGCTCATGCTTGTGCAAGAGGGAAAGCTAGCACATGCTAGATTTCCCCAATGATGGGATGATGTTGTATGAGATGGGCTCGTTCTTGTGCAAGAAGGTAAGCTAGCACACGCTAGATTTCTCCCATGGTGGGATGATGTTGTTTAACATGGGCTCGTGCTTGTGCAAGAGGGAGATCTAGCACGTGCTAGCATTCCCCCACGATGGGATGATGTTGTCTAAGATGGGCTCATGGTTGTGCAAGAGGGAAAGCTTGCACATACTAGCATTCCCCTTTGATGGGATGATGTTGTCCGAGATGGGATCGTGCTTATGCAAGAGGGAAAGCGCACGTGCTAGCATTCGCCCACTGTGGGATGATGTTGTTAGAGATGGGCTCATTCTTATGCAAGAGGGAAAGCTAGCACGTGCTAGCTTTCCCCCACAGTGGAATGATGTTGTCTAAGATGGGCTGGTGTTTATGGAAGAGGGAAAGCTAGCACGTGCTAGCTTTTCCCCATGCAGAATGTTGTCCGAGATGAGCTTGTTCTTGTACAAGAGGGAAAGCCAGCATGCGCTAGATTTCCCACAAGGTTGGATGTTGTTGTCCAAGATGAGGTTGTGCTTGTGCAAGAGGGAAAACTAGCATGCCCTAGCTTTCCTCCACGGTGGGATGATGTTGTCCGGTATGAGCTCGTGCTTGTGCAAGAGGGAAATCCAACACACACTAGTTTTCCCCAACAGTGGGATGATGTTGTCCAAGATGAGCTCCTTCTTGTGCAAGAGGGAAAGCTAGCACGCGCTAACTTTCCCCCGCGGTGGGATGATGTTGCCTGAGATGAGCTCGTGCCTTTGCAAGAGATGATGGTGGGATGATGTCCAAAATGAGATCATGTTTGTGCAAGGGGGAAAGCTAGCACAAGCTAGCTAGCTTTCCTCCATGGTGGGATGATGTTGTCTACAATGAGATTGTGCTTGTGCAAGAGGGAAAGCTAGGACGTGCTAGTTTCCCCCACGGTGGGATGATGTTGTCTGAGATGAGTTTGTGCTTGTGCAAAAGGGAAATCTAGGATGTGCTAGCTTTCCCCCTTACTAATATGATGTTGTTCGATATGAGATTATGCTTGTGATAGCTTTCCCTCTTGCACAAGCATGAGTTCATATCGAACAACATAATCCCACGGTGGGGGAAAGCTAGTGTGTTCTAGGTTTTTCTAGCGCTTTCCCCATGGTGGGATGGTGTTGTTTGAGATGAGCTCATGCTTGTGCAATANATTTTATCTCAGAGCATCGGTCTAGCTCGTGGGTGGCTAGTGGTAAATCCGTTAGGAGTGACTAAGCCTATGGTTGGGTGGAAACGGGCACCCCTTTCAGCAATCGCTTCAAGTTATCTGGTGTTGATAAGTGTTTTCTTACTCTATGCATTGAATTGGGAATAATGGATGCATGCGTGTATTTATATATCTATAAATGGTTTCTGTATTGAAATGGTTAAGTTTTGTGTATGTGTTTGTCTTCTTGTGAACTTATGCCTCTGATTAATTGTCTATGTGCCCCAACTTACCCTTCAAGGTGCCTTGGGACATAAACCTATAGGACGACCGAGATAGAACGTATTGCGTCAATTTGGACCTGTCTGTCTAATGAGACTATCCCCTTCAGACTCCTTGTTGTGCGACCAGGATAGCAAGCCCAAACCCTTAACAGTATATTGATGAAGCTCAGGAAGGATAGCGAGATTTAATTCTCGAAAGGGAAGACCTTTTTTTCTAGAAGACGAGCAGACTAGATCTGTTCAGGAGAACCCATACGACCAACACCTAGGAAACTTCGACTAATCCTAAGGGAGCTAAGTCCTTTCGGCTTTGGAACTCTGGAAGTCCAAAACTTTAGATTATTGTCGGCCCTCATAGTCATAAACCGGTCGAATGCGACTGAGATTTACGATTACCCGTAAGGTTGACCAACGTTGTTCGGTTCCCCAAGTGGTTAGGTGAACCTATTTTACCAACTAAATTGGGATCCAAAGCCCCGAAGGCCAGAGCTGCGAAGAACCCAAGACCATAGATCAAGGGATCCTTCGGGTTCTTTCCCAGTCGTCGATACACCGGGGACGCGTGGTGCTAGCCCTTTAGTTCGAAGACTTGGTACTTCTGGAGAAAAGAGGAGTTTTCATCGCAAAACTCCCGAACGTCGAATTCTCGAGGTAACAAGAGTCGTAGATCTATAAATCTACGTGTCCAGACCTCGACCATGAGATCTGAGGAATGTTAGAAGGTTGTCAGTCCGGGGTGGCGTGGTATAGTGACATCACCCAAGGTGACTAGACCCCAGCTTGACGTGCCACGTGTCACCCAGATTTGTGTGTATCACATACCCTATAGGCCCATTGGAATGTAACACTTGTCACCATGACCCCTCCTTGGTGTCAGTTCCTGGTATGTGTCTGCCTAGCCAACATGGTTGGTGAAGTGACCGGGACTTCAGAATCCTAGGGAATTGGGGATATAGTTTGTAGAGAGTCCAAAAGGGAGAAGTGTCAGAGTCCATCCTAGTCATTGGCACTGGGGAACACATGGCACCAGATCCTATGTTCCGGAGGTTTAACACACCGGAAGGAAGCAAGCATAAAAGGTTGAAGACCCCTGAATTCGCAGGAAGCCGGAGGAGATCTGAACCATCCATAAATCGGGACGCATGTCAGTATATCGTTAACTCCTAATGGGAGCCACTCCAGAGGAAGGCGCGTTGTGAGAATTGAGAACTCCCAGAGGTCGAAGCGTCGGAGTACATTGTAACCATTAGTAGAGGAGGATGTGTGTTAGGAGATCTGACACTCTGGAAGGATTTCACTTCGGAGGTTTGCGTTTGTGGATACTTTGGAACTCATTGAAACATAGAGTCCCGAAGTAAAATAGAACCATCGATGTTTCGTGGACGCGTGGTGTAAGGGTCGCGCAGACCAAAGACTTGGTGCCCTGGAAGACTTGAGAGAGGTATATCTGCCAGTTCTGAGCTCGGTTTTGAGCATGGAGGTAGAGGTTGGAAAACCCTAGACGAGAAGAATGTGATATAAATCTCAGAGTTAGGATTTGAAATAGTTAAGGAAAACGAAATCTTGATGTCCCATCCCTAGGAATGTTACTAAGGGGTCGGGTGTGTTACAGAGGTGATAACTTGAATTACCAGCCAGCATAAATTCCAAGTGGATAAATGTTACAGGCCTTGCAAGACAAGTCAAAATAATGATGAAAAGTAAATTCTAGAAATGTCAGTAAAGATATGAATGGGCTCTTTGACTCATTAATACCCCATAAACTAGAAATTATGAAAAGATATTTCACACCGTGAAGAAAATCTAGTGTCTACTAGTTTTCCTTCTTACACAAGTACAAGTGTATTTCCAATAACATCATTTCACTGTGAAAAAAAGCTAGTGTGTGCTATATTTTATTCTAGCACAAGAACAAGTGCATTGCCAATAACAACATTGCACTCTGAAGAAATTTAGCACATGTTAGCTTTCATGTTAGTGCAAGCGCAGGTGCATTGCCAGAAAATACATTACACTGTGAAGGAAAACTAGCACAATGAAGGAAAGATAGTGCCTACTAGCTTTCCTTCTAACACTTTGACAACAAGCACAAGCACAATGCCAACAACAATATTGCACCATGAAGAAAAGCTAGTGCTTACTAGCTTCCCTTCTAACATTTTGTCAACAACAACATTGCACCATGAAGGAAAGCTAATGTGTGCTAGCTTTTCTTCTAACACCAGCACAAGCGCATTGCCAACAACAACATTGCATCGTGAATGAATGCTAGCACCTACTAGCTTTACTTCTTGCACAAGCACAAACGCATTTCCAAGAACAACATTAAACTATGAAGAAAAGCTAGTGCACTCTAGCTTTCATTCTAGCACAAGCACAAATGCATTGCCAACAACAACATTTCATAATGAAGGAAAGCTAGCATGTGTTAGATTTCCTTCTAGTACAAGCTCAAGTGCATTGCCAAGAAATACATTCCTCGTGAAGGAAAGCTAGCACCTGCTAGCTTTCCTTTGGTTTTCCTTATAACATAATCACAAGTGCATTGCCAAAAAAAATGAACTCGTGCGCGTGCTTGTGTAAGAGGGTAAGCCAACACGCACTAGCTTTCCCCCATAGTGGGATTGTTGTCTGAGATGAGCTCGTGCTTGTCCAAGAGGAAAAGCTAGCACATGCTAGATTTCCCCTACGGTGGTATGATGTTTTCAACCTTGCATGGGCTAGCCTTCCCCCACGGTGGGATAATGTTGTTTGAGATGAGCTTGTGCTTGTGCGGGAGGGATAACTATCACACGCTATCTCTCCCCCACTGTGGGATGGTGTTGTCCGAGATGAGCTTTTGCTTGTGTAGGAGGGAAAGCTAGCATGCCCCACAGTGGGATGATGTTGTCCGACATGAGCTCATGCTTGTATAGGAGGGAAATCTATCACACACTAGCTTTCCCCCATGATGGGATGTTGTCTTAGATAAGCCCGTGCTTTTGCAAGAGGGAAAGCCAACACACACTAGATTTCCCCCACAGTGGGATGATGTTGTGTGAGATGCACTCTTGCTTGTGCAAGAGGGAAAGCCAAAATGCGTTATCTTTTCCCCACGGTGGGATGATGTTGTGGGAGATGTGCTCGTGCTTATGCAAGAGGGAAAGCCAACACGTGCTAGCTTTACCACACTGTGGGATGATATTGTTTGAGATGAGCTCGTGCTTGTGCAAGAGGGAAAGCTAGCACACGCTAGCTTTCCCCCATGGTGGGATGATGTTGTTCGAGATGAGCTCATGCACATGCAAGAGATAAAAAAAACATGCGCTAGATTTCCCCTACAATGGGAAGATATTGTCCGAGACGAGCTCGTGCTTGTGCAAGAGGTAAAATTAACACAAGCTAGATTTCCCCCACATTGGGATAGTGTTTTCCAAGATGAGATCATAATTGTGCAAGAGGGAAAGCTAGTAGGTGCTAGATTTTCCCCACTGTGGGACGATGTTGTCTGAAATGAGCTTTTGCTTGTGCAAGAAGGAAGGATAACACGCGCTAGCTTTCCCCCATAGTGAATGATGTTGTCCAAGATGAGATCGTGCTTTTGCAATAGGGAAATATAACACACGCTAGCTTTTCCCCGTGGTGGGATGATGTTGTCCTAGATTGGCTCGTGCTTGTGCAAGAGGGAAATCTAGCATACGTTATCTTTTCCCCATGGTGGGATGATGTTGACCGAGATGGGCTCATGCTTGTGCAAGAGGGAAAGCTAGCACATGCTAGATTTCCCCAATGATGGGATGATGTTGTATGAGATGGGCTCGTGCTTGTGCAAGAAGGTAAGCTAGCACACGCTAGATTTCCCCCATGGTGGGATGATGTTGTTTGACATGGGCTCGTGCTTGTGCAAGAGGGAAATCTAGCACGTGCTAGCATTCCCCCACGATGGGATGATGTTGTCTAAGATGGGCTCATGGTTGTGCAAGAGGGAAAGCTTGCACATACTAGCATTCCCCTTCGATGGGATGATGTTGTCCGAGATGGGATCGTGCTTGTGGAAGAGGAAAAGCTAGCACGTGCTAGCATTCGCCCACTGTGGGATGATGTTGTTAGAGATGGGCTCGTTCTTGTGCAAGAGGGAAAGCTAGCACGTGCTAGATTTCCCCCACAGTGGAATGATGTTGTCTAAGATGGGTTGGTGTTTATGGAAGAGGGAAAGCTAGCATGCGCTAGCTTTTCCCCATGCAGAATGTTGTCCGAGATGATCTTGTTCTTGTACAAGCGGGAAAAACAACATGCACTAGATTTCCCACAAGGTTGGATGTTGTTTTCCAAGATGAGGTTGTGCTTGTGCAAGAGGGAAAACTAGCATGCCCTAGCTTTCCTCCGCGGTGGGATGGTGTTGTCTGATATGAGCTCGTGCCTGTGTAAGAGGGAAATCCAACACACACTAGTTTTCCCCAACGATGGGATGATGTTGTCCGAGATGAGCTCCTTCTTGTGCAAGAGGGAAATCTAGCACGCGCTAACTTTCCCCCACGGTGGGATGATGTTGCCTGAGATGAGCTCGTGCCTTTGCAAGAGATGATGGTGGGATGATGTCCGAAATGAGATCATGTTTGTGCAAGGGGGAAAGCTAGCACAAGCTAGCTAGATTTCCTCCATGGTGGGATGATGTTGTCTACAATGAGCTTGTGCTTGTGCAAGAGGGAAAGCTAGGACGTGCTAGTTTCCCCCATGGTGGGATGATGTTGTCTGAGATGAGTTTGTGCTTGAGCAAAAGGGAAATCGAGGATGTGTTAGCTTTCCCCCTTACTGATAT
The DNA here is from genome assembly GCA_000966675.3 of Picea glauca. NCBI lineage: Eukaryota > Viridiplantae > Streptophyta > Pinopsida > Pinales > Pinaceae > Picea > Picea glauca. The sequence goes on along the minus strand of JZKD02S1831951.1, from coordinate 17,919 downwards.
GATGTTTTTCGAGATGAGCTTATGCTTGTGATAGCTTTCCCTCTTGCACAAGCATGCTCATATCGAACAACATAATCCCACGGTGGGGGAAAGCTAGTGTGTTCTAGGTTTTTCTAGCGCTTTCCCCATGGTGGGATGGTGTTGTTTGAGATGAGCTCATGCTTGTGCAATAGAGAATTCTAGCAAGTGGTAGGTTTCCCCCACGATGGGATGATGTTGCTTGAGATGGGCTCGTTCTTGTGCAAGAGGGAATGCTAGGACGTGCTAGATTTCCCCCACGGTGGGATGGTGTTGTCCTAGATAAGCTTGTGCTTGTGCAATGAAGAAAGCTATCACATGCTAGGTTTCACCCACTGTGGGATGGTGTTGTTCAAGATGAGCTCTTTCTTGTGCAATAGGGAAAGTTGGCACACACTATCTTTCCCACATGGTGAGATGATGTTGTTCGAGCTAAGCTCATGCTTGTGCAAGAGGGAAATATTGCATGCGTTAGGTTTCCCCCATTGTGGGATGATGTTGTTTGAGATGAGCTCGTGCTTGTGCAAGAGGGAAAGCCATCACATGCTAGGTTTACCTTACGATGGGATGTGTTGTCCAAGATGAGCTCGTACTTGTGCGAAAGGAAAATCTAGCATGTGCTAGGTTTTCCCCACGGTGCAATCATGTTGTCTATGATGAGCTCGTGCTTGTGCAAGAGGGAAAGCTAACATGCACTAGCTTTCCCCCATGGTGGGATGATTTTGTCTGAGATGAGCTCGTACTTGTGCAAGAGGGAACGCTAGCTTTCCCCCACGGTTGGATGATGTATGATATGAGCTTGTGCAAGAGGAAAAGCTAGCATGTGCTAGCTTCACCTCATGGTGGGATGATGTTGTCTGAGATGAGCTCGTGCTTGTACAAGAGGGAAATCTATCACGTGCTATCTTTCCCCCCACGTTGGGATGATGTTGTCCTAGATGAATTTGTGCTTGTGCAAGAGGGAAAGCTAGCACACACTAGCTTTCCCCCGTGGTGGGATGATGTTGTTCGAGATGAGCTCCTACTTGTGTAAGCAATAAAGCTAGCACATGATAGCTTTCCCCCATGGTGGGATGTTGTTGTTCAAAATGAGGTCGTGCTTGTGCAAGAGGGAAAGCTAGCATGCCCTAGCTTTCCCCCACGGTGGGATGAGTTGTTCAAGATAAGGTTGTGCTTGTGCAAGAGGGAAAGTTAGCACGCACTAGCTTTCCCCCATGATGGGATGATGTCCGAGATGAGACCATGCTTGTGCAAGAGGGAAAGATAGGACGCACTATCTTTCCCCCACAATAGGATGTTGTCCAAGATGAGCTTGTGTTTGTGCAAGAAGGAAAACTAGCATGAGCTAGCTTTCCCTCACAGTGGGATGATGTTGTTCAAGATGAGATTGCATTTGTTCAAGAGGGAAAGCTAGAATGAGCTAGCTTTTCCCCACGGTGGGATGATGTTGTCCGAGATGAGCTTGTGCTTGTGCAAGAGGGAAAACTAGCACGCTCTAGATTTCCACCATAGTGGGATGATATTGTCTGAGATGAGCTTGTGCTTGTGCAAGAGGAAAATCTAGGATGCGCTAGCTTTCCCCCATGGTGATATGATGTTGTCTGAGTTGAGCTCGTGCTTTTACAAAAGAGAAACCTAACACATGCTAGTTTTCCCCCACGGTGGGATGATGTTATTCGAGATGAGCATGTGCTTGTGCAAGAGGGAAAGCTAGCACATGCTAGATTTTCCCATGGTGGGATGTTGTTGTCTGAGATGAGTTCATGCTTGTGCTAGAGCGAAAGCTAAGATGTGATAGATTTTCCCCAAGGTGGGATAATGTTGTCCTAGATGATCTCATGCTTGTGCAGGAGAGAAAGCTAGCAAGCCCTATCTTTCCCCCACATTGGGTTGATGTTGTCTGAGATGCATTCATTTTGTACAAGAGGGAAATTTAACACATGCTAGCTTTCCCCCACGGTGGGATGACGTTTTTTGAGATGTGCTTGTGCTTGTGCAAGAGGGAAATTTAGCACACTCTAGCTTTCCCCCACGGTGGGATGATGTTGTCGGAGATGCACTCGTGCTTGTGCAAGAGGAAAAACTAGCACATGCTAGATTTTCCACATGGTGGGATAATGTTGTCTGAGATGCGCTCGTGCTTATGCAAGAGGGAAATCTAGCACACACTAGCTTTACCCCACTGTGGGATGATGTTGTCCTTGATGCACTTGTGCTTATGCAAGACAGAAAGCTAGCACATGCTAGTTTTCCCTCACGATGGGATTTTGTTGTCCGAGATGCACTTGTGTTTGTGCAAGAGGGAAAACTAAGACGTGCTAGCTTTCCCCTACAGTGGAATGATGTTGTCTGAGATGCGCTTGTGCTTGTGCAAGAGGGAAATATAGCACGTGCTAGCTTTTCCCACTAGTGTGATGATGTTTTTCGAGATGCGCTCTTGCTTGTGCAAGAAGGAAAACTAAAATGCGCTAGCTTTCCCCCAAGGTGGGATGATGTTCAAGATGCGCTCATTCTTGTGCAAGAGGGAATGCTAGCACGTGCTAGCTTTCCCCCATAGTGGAATGATGTTGTTCAAGATGTGCTCCTACTTTTGCAAGAGGGAAAGCTAGCAGATACTAGCTTACCCCCATGGTGGGAAGATGTTTGACATACCCTCCTAGTTGTGCAAGAGGGAAAGCTATCATGCACTAGCTTTCCCTCACGGTGGGATGATGTTGTTCAAGATACACTTGTGATTATTCAGTAAGGAAGGTTAGTGTTCGCCAGCTTTCCCCTGCAATGGAATGATGTTATTCAAGATGAGCTCGTGCTTGTGCAAAAGGGAAATCCAACACACACTAACTTTGACCCACATTGGAATGATGTCTGAAATGAGCTCGTGCTTGTGCAAGAGGGAAATCTAGCATTCGATAGATTTCCCCCAATGTGGGATGATGTTGTCTGGGATGAGATTGTGCTTGTGTAAGAGGGAAAACTATCACGCGCTAGATTTCCCCCATGGTGGTATGATGTTGTCTGAGATGAGCTCATGCTTTTGCAAGAGGAAAAGCTAGGATGCACTAGATTTCCCCTACGTGATATGATGTTGTCTGAGATGAGGTTGTGCTTGTGAAAAACAGAAAGCTAGCACATGCTAGCTTTCCTCCATGGTGGGATGATGTTGTCTGAGTTGATCTTGTGCTTGTGCAAGAGGGAAAGCTAGCGTGCGCTAGCTTTTCATACGGTGGGATGATGTTGTCTAAGATGAGCTCATGCTTGTGCAAGAGAGAATGCTATCACATTCTAGGTTTACCCCATGGTGGGATGATGTAATGTTCATAACTTGGCTAGTCTAGGAAACGATGCTAATGTGTGTGTAGGATAAAAGGTTTACAACATGTAAATGATCATACAAATAATAAATGTGACAAAGGACTGCAAGTTTGTATTATGATATCTCTGTGGATTACAAAAATGGCGGAATGCGGCTGAATACTGACAATACTCGACTAGATCAACATACAAAGGATCTTAGCTGGAATATAAATAAGCAATTGCGACTGAATAACAACACTCGGCTAGATCAAAAGACAAAAGGATCTTAGCCAGAATACAAATAAGCAACTAAAGGATAATACCCGGAATATGGGAGCACTGAAGAATGATGGAAGACCTGGATGATCTTCCCGGTGACTAGGGTGTGTCTTTAAACACTGAAATCAGCCAACTGGTGTCTTCCTCCTGGAATACACTGAACTATCTCTCCTGAGATGTGCCTCTTCTCCTCAATGACAAGTCATAATCTGCATAATAATGAATTAGGTCGCTGA
>JZKD02S1831940.1:79514-90546 GCA_000966675.3 Picea glauca | reverse complement strand
TGCCTCCCAATTTGAGACTTGCTAGTTGGATCTCATAAGGAAGAGGACGTTTGATCATAAGGAAGAGGACGTGAATTGAACAAAAGTGGCCTTTGGAGGCCTAGTCATGCTACTACAACTCCAACGACTTGGTCAAAGAGCTAAAACGTCCCCTAAAAGGGAGACGTCACATCCATTTTAGGGTTTTATTTGTGCAAAAGGGAAAATCTGCATTTATTGTCTTTTGTCTTGCTTTTTCCATCATTATTTTTGGTTAGAACCCTTGGAGGAGTACAAGGGCATACACCCTCCAGGAGGTTTGTTTACTTGTTTAAGAAAGGTCAATTTTCACAAGGTGTCTTGGAGAACTATTAGAGTGTACACCCTCCAAGGTCACCTTGGTTTGTTTTGCAAAACCTAGGAGTAAAAGGGCTTACACCCCTAGGGCTTTGTGTATCAAACATTTTAATCCAAGTTTCGCTTCTCAAGGTAAAATATTTTTCAAGGGCGTACACCCTCTTGGCATCTCCTAGATTGAATTAGCTACACTTGGGAATTAGAAGGGCATACACCCCCAAGTGCTTCACCAATCCATCTCTTTCATTGACCCCATAAACCCAATAGTAAGGCACTAATCAATTTTCAAGTTTGCATTGGTAAACGTGACAATTTCCCTTTTTGATGCTCTCTCACTTGGATTGTATACTTGATGCTGCAAGCATCCTTGCCTCATTGAGGCATCCTCTTTTTCCAAATAATTATTGATGTTGTAGTAATCATAACCTACATCCATTAGGGTTGCACTAACCCTAGCCTACTAAACCTAAATATCTCCTAAAATAACCCTAGACTAGGCCTAAAAATATGCCCTAACCTTCTACTAACCTAGGCGCACTTATTGAGCTAACTAGGAACTGATTTAATTGGATAAGTTTTCTGTAATAAGACTTGGTTTGCTACAGCCATAAGGCTGGTAATTTCACTGTAGAAACCCTAACCTAAAGTCACTCATAACTTGTGTTTTCACCGTCAAAAGTTGCTAATAATTTGCCAATTTATTCTACTTGCTTTAATACAAATTTTGAGTGGTTTTATTGCAAGTTTTAGTGGCTGAATTCACTTATGTCACAACAAGTTTGCTACAGCCATAAGGCTGCAAAACACTTATGCATACATCTTTTATGACCACCATAATTCATTGCTAAAGCCTCATGTTATAAATTGTGAAATTCTCTAGTGATTATCTACTTTGTTTCAATCATATTTCATTTGACTTTGATCAATCTTTCTAGCAGCTTTAGTACTTGTTTTACTGCTGATATATACTTTCATTTATTGCTACAAATTAGGGACAACAAGACTAGCTTGTTGATCCAACTAACATATTACATTACAAAGTGGTTTTCCTTGTGTCTCAGACATGTACCAACTTCTCGACAATTCACCCAAGGCTTTGGCAACCTAAAATCATTTAATACTCATCTTAATATTCCACTTTCCATCCAGAACATTTACCTTTAGGAGCCTCACTCTGTCCATTTCCATTTTCACACCCCATTTCCCCTAGGGTCACTGGGATCACCTCCCTAATGTGACCTAGTCACCCTTGAAGCACGAGACCTATATCGAAGTGACATTGGGTATAATTTCCCTCAGTTGTCGCCACTTGATGGTTGGGTCGAGCTTTTTCTCAACCTACAACTTGGGCGATAATAGGGCCAAAGAGACTATGTAATTTTGTGTAGGTGGGAATGCCTTTGTGACCTTGGGTTGGAGATCCTATATGTTGATTAATGGTTGGTGAGCCGGAATTGTAAAATGAATGTACACTTGTAAGGTGTTGTGCACTAAGGAAAATCCAAAAACAAGTGGGAGGGGAATGTAACATCCCCGATTTTAATCCTCGTGAATTAGAATGTAATTGTATGAATGTGAATTAGGCTGGTGAGCTGATGTGTTGGGGCGAAGATCCTGTATTCGTTTAATACGGCCGGGGGCAAAATGGTATATTATGTCCATTGAAATAATTAGTGAAAATAGTGATTGCCAGCGACAATATGAAAAAAATGAAGAACAATGGGGTGCTATGATTCCACAAGAGGGAGGGGTCTAAGGGGGAATTATTCATAGGTATTAATCCAAACCCACATTCATGTATTATTATTATTATTATTATTATTGGGTAATCCTTCTATTCGTTATTAAGTGTTCCTAAAGCCAATCATTGAATTCATGTAAGAGGGTGGATGTGAGGAGTGACATCCTAGAGTTATTGAGAACATGGGCATGAGTATATTAAGCTTGGGGAATAGTGCAAGTTAAGTCAAGCAAGCAAACAAGGAGAGGAAATTTGTATGGCCAAGGGGGCAGTTTTTGGACAGTCATGTTTTTGCATGGAGAGCAGTTTTACTTGCAGATTTTTGGACACCAAGAGATGAGATGAGTGTTGGAAAGAGAACCAACCATGTTGTGCTTGAAGGCAACCATTGTTTGGATATGTTTTGTGCTGAGAGAGAGCCATGTGTGCCTATAAATCGGGTTGTGGGCCTGTAGAGCGTTTTTTTGTTGAGAAAATGGCTCAAAAGCCTTATGAAGGATATTGTGAGCACTCCTAGAGTAGTTGGGAGGATTTTCTAGTCAACCAGATGCATTGGAACCCTAGAGGGAAGTGGGAAGGCCTGAGGACTGTGTGTAGTGAAGGGGGATCCCATTCCTTGGGTTGTGCAGATCGCGGGGAATAAATTTGGAACCTGGGTTTTGAGGGTTGTTGTGTGTGGAGAGTGGTCAACCAAAAGGGCCAGATGTCCTTGTGAACTCATAGCCTCGGATCATGGGTGGCCTGCTATTGAGAGGAAATGAACAACAATGCCTATAGCTGGGAGGTTCATCCTTCATATGCAACCAACTAACTAACTATTAACAGATAAGTCTTATGTTGTTTTTATAACGATATTACGCTATGTAAATGTTTTATATGAATGCCGTGTGTTTTATGTTTTGCTTGAACAATTGCATTCATGGTTTTCTTTATGTTCTAGATGCATTTAGAATTAATGGTAATAGATAGTAGTTAAAATTGTGTGTGATTTGTAGCTGGTAAGCTACAAGAATTTATTAAGTTGTAAATCTTAAGTTTTAATGTGTATTCCGCTCGCAAGGTTATTCAGTTGCAGGTTGGGTACGTTACACATTAAAGCATTAACAAGAGTTGATAAGAGATTCTTAGCAGGAAGTGAGCTGAACCAAGAATAACCACCACCATGAGTTATCACCAAACAAATTCATTACATGCTAAGCCATTATCCCACTTGAGTCCAGAGGAAATTTATATCGAGTTTCAAAATGTCGATCATGGGTTATGGTTAGCATGTGCAAGGTTGGCGTAGTGGTGATGCCCTTCATATCCCATCACTTGCTTGATATCACTTGATGTCATGACTACCTTGACATGTGGTGGTTGGTGAATTTGAAACATGCCTTCATGTTTGGTAAATTGAAAATAAACTTAGGGGATGTGATGAATATATAAATCTCTAATTTTTTTCAAGATCTCCTCATTCAGTGTTGTAGTTTGATTTGCAAGACTATTAACTTGTCGATAGAGAGCCCATAGGAATTGGAAGAAGGAAACCTCTTAGAAACAAATGGTCTCTTTTTGAATTCTCATGAGGAGTGATGCTAACTTTCTATAAGAGGGAGTCTTCTTAGAGTTCAATAGGTTGATAATTATGCTTGAATTGTCAAAGACGATCAACATCCTCACTCTATCTACATTTAGTGACAACAATCCTTGAAGAAGAGCATACACCTTTACCTGATTATTTATGGTTGTCCCTAAGCCCCATGCATAAGTCAAATTCCATTTCCCTCGGCTGCAAGAATGATCCCACCTACTCCTACCACCCCTATCCTTAGACACATGTTATGTAAGTTAATTTTTGACAATTAAGCCACATAATAACATGGATTGAGTTGTATACATCTCTTATTAATTATTAAGTAATGCCAAAGTTGATCGCTTTTATTAATTATTAAGTAATGCCATAGTGGAATGCATGGCAAGTCTAATTTTAATCCTACACGTGTCAAGTAAATTAGCTTTTAAATGTTGATGTTTGGACAACATCAAGAAGACATTCTTCTAGATTAATAATTAATGATATAATTATTAATTATTAAACAATATATATATATATATATATATATAAGTAATAATAATAAATAATTATTTATTATCCAAGGGATGCATCCTTTCATCGATGGTCACCATATGTTCTCTATATATGGAACACTCATCATTGTAACGAAATATCGATCATATATCATCTCATATAGAAAAATCAACATAGTATCGGAGCGGGACTGGGCTTGACTCCCTCACGGGAGGGCCCATAGCAGATTCTATATTTCCTAGTGGGTAATGTACAACCCCCAATGTCAAATACAAATATCAGATTGTAGAGATTAATATGAGATTACACATCTATTCAACAGTTGGGTTGGATCATATAGCATTGATTGTTCCACCAAAAGAAATTGTTGATGGTGGGTGCAAGCTACAAGCACCACACGTCGTAAAAGCTACAGTCATAAGCCAATGGCCTTTACTTTCGACTCTAATATTTTGTACCCGAAACTAGTAGGGATTCACTGTCGGCCAATTGGGTGCTCATAATCCATACTTTATAATCCTAGATTATTGCCTCAAGTGGGGTGAGATAATAGATTCTGATGGACCAAATTATGTTTGAAAGGTGCCCAGATCGCTAAACTGGCAGAGGTCGACAGGTAGAGGCCTATTTGGCAGACGACCACCCAGTTTAGCGGGAGTGAAGTCCAACTCACATCATGCATTTAAAATTGTCAAAAAAAAAAGACTTCACAATTGTAGCTACAGTTCTCTGTTTCATTCGTCAATGCTATAGTTCAATTTCAGTGTTTTACAATTATGGTGATATGCCAGAATCCAATTAATTGTCATTCGACTAACCACAAGGGCTGGTCCATGCCGGAAAGTTAGATAACGATTGGTTGAGTTTTACCACTGATAATCCTGACTGAAGTTTTATCTAATGAAGGTAGTGGATCGCTCCGACTTAGGAGTGAACAAGCAATTATTTTAAAAATAATTAAATTGTTCCAGATATATCTACACCCCATAACTACCATGGAAATTTGAACATAGATTTGATGCATAGGTAGTTCTCACCGGAGATGTAGTTTTACACATTTAATCCTTCCACAATAGTTCTTAACGAAAACTTGATGATTTGAAGCCGATAACAGTTATCTTTTAAAATCCAATAACTAAGCTTTCAAGTCATAGCATAATAGCATTGTAGCATGATGATCCATATTTTCAATTGCATAGTCAACAAAACAAAGTGGGCATACTAATTTTGTGGAAGCATTACTGCAGACAGGTGCAAATGTTTATGTGGTAAACTATGGTGAGCACACAACTTTGCATTACACTGTGAGAAAAGGGTGGGTTAAGATTGCCCAAGTTTTAATCTCCAATGATGCCAACGTCAAGCTAAAGGATGAGTTTGGTTACACTCCATTGCATTAGGAAGCAAGGGCAGGGGACCCATAAATATGCGAGTTGTTGAAAATAGTTTTTTGAGGTAGCAACGTGAGACATTCTTCCCAGAGGGTCCTGTGTGGATTAGTAGGGGGGGATGTGGAATTCATATTGATGTGCCTCAAATGGTTAAATGAAGGAACCAAGACATTGGTTTCACGAGGAAACCTTGATATGTCTTGGGGGACATTGGCTCCATGAGGAAACCTTGATGCGTCGTACAAAAGACATTGGTTCCATGAGGGAATCTCGATATGTCTTAGACATATGTTCCACGAGGGAACTACAGGATGTCTAGTATGGACACAGTTCATGAGTGAAGCCCGAGGTTGGACACTTCATGATATTTGGGTGTCCAGTATACATTCATGTACTCAAGGAGAAAAGGACCAAGCTAGACCCTTCATGCATAAATGGTACATTTGTGGGGTACAATGAGTCTTCGAAGGTATATCAGATCTACATCTATGGTCAGAGACATGTTGAGGTGAGTAGAGTTGTTACCTTTGAGGAGGAGGTAGCCTTCGGGAGATCTAGAGGATCTCACATGGAGATTCACAGTGAGAGACATGGAGAGATTATGCCTTCTCCCCCTAAACCTCCAGCAGTTCAGAGGAAGACAATTGAGCCTATTGATCAAATTGATCTCCTTGATCCTGTAGCTCTAGTTAATGTTCCCAAAGATATTGCAGTAGGTCAGAAGAGACCTGCATGGGATCGTCAGACTTTGTAGGAGGAAAAAGGACATGCATCTCCTTGCAGTACCTTATGAGAGAGCAAGAGACCTCATAGATATTTGTGCTATGTCACAACTATGAGCCACAATCATTAATTCCGAGCCTTACCGTTATGAGGAGGCAACTAGTCATCCAGTATGGAGATATGTCGTGATGGAGGAGTATCAGTCCATAGTGAAGATTGATGTGTTGGATATTGTTCCAAGACCTAAGGGGAAGTTTGTAGTGACTTCCAAGTGGATCTATAAGATTAAACACACAGCTGACGGGAGCATTGAGAAGCACAAAATGAGAATTATTGCTAGAGGATTCTCTCAGGTGGAGGGAATGGATTATGAGGAGAAATTTTCTCTTGTTGCTCGATACACTTCTATCTAGACGATTATTTCCCTTACAACATCCATGGGTTGAAGACTACATCAGATGGATGTGAAGACAACAATTCTCAATGGAGATATTGAGGAAGAAGTATATGTCGAGCAACCAGATGGTTTCGTGATACATGAGAAGAAGTATCATGTCTGCAGGTTGAAGAAGACCCTGTATGGACTCAAGTAAGCACCTCGAGATTGGTATGCAAGGATTGATGGGTACTTGATGAGTTTGGGCTTCGACAAAAGTGTTGTTTATCCCAACCTGTACTACAATATTTTTAATGGTGAGTCCCTGATTTTGGTCCTCTACGTTGATAATTTATTCATCACCAATACAGAGAGCCTTATTGTTGAATGCAAATATGTGCTGGCCTCTAAGTTTGAGATGAAGGAACTTGGTATGGTGCACTACTTCTTAGGACTATAGGTGTGGCAGAGAACTGATGAGATCTTCCTGATTTAGGGGATGTACACAATTGAGATATTGAAAAATTTCAGGATGTTGAACTGTAAGCCCATGGCTACACCAATGGTGACGAATATGAAGAAACTAAGTGTGTCTTCTTCTAATTTCGACGAGATTGATCCGACCATGTACAAATAGTTGATTGGAACATTAATGTATTTGGTTAACACCAGACCAAATATTTGCTATGCAGTGAGTTCACTTAGCCATTTTACGAGTCAACCGAGACAGACACACTAGATTGTCGTGAAGCATGTGTTGAGATACCTGCAAGGAACAATTGGACATGGTATGAGATATACTTCCAATATTGACATGAGATTGCAGGGATATACTGACTCTGATTGGGCATGGAGTGCAGTGGACATGAAGAGCACCTTTGAGTGTTGCTTCCCTTTGGGATGTGTCATGGTTTCCTAGTGTAGAAAGAAACAAACTTATGTGGCTTTGAGCACCGCAGAAGAAAAGTACATTGCATTGAGTGTGGCAATCCGCGAAGCAGTGTAGCTTCACAAGCTCCTTGCAAATTTATTTGGACATGTGTTGGATTCCACCGTTATTCATTATGATAACCAGAGTTGTGTGAAGCTCTCAGGGAATCCAATGTTTCATGAAAAATCGAAACACATTGAGATCAAGTCCCATTACATCTGAGACATGATGCAGAGGAAGGAAGTACTTGTGTAGTACCTTCCTACAGATGAGAAAGTTGTTGATGTTCTTACCAAATTGGGACGAAGTTCGAGTACTTCTATGATAGACTTGGCATGCCAGAGAATGCCTCCCTCGCTGAGAGGGAGTGTTGATGTTTGCAACTTCATGAGACATTCTCCAGATCATACTCCTCTGTGACTGAGTTGAGTTGATCAACGAGGACACTTATCCGAGAAGGGATAAGTGGGTTTGATATTATAGCCCAACGTCCCTTGTGGAGAGAACATGAGGACAGGTCAAGGGAGTTTACCTTGACGTCACACAGTATGGGGAGTTGACCCTAGTGTTTCTAGAGGGAGTAGCCTCTAGAAGTCCACACAAGAGTGCCATGTGTGACATACATTCTCTAGATCGTACTCCTCTATGATTGAGTTGAGTTGATATGTGAGGACACTTATCTGAGAAGAGATAAGTGGGTTTTGGCTTATAGCCCAAACGAGGACACTTATCCGAGAAGGGATAAGTCGGTTTGAGATTATAGCCCAACGTCCCTTGTGGAGAGAACATGAGGACATGTCAAGGGAGTTTACCTTGACGTCACACAGTATGGGGAGTTGACCCTAGTGTTTCTAGAGGGAGTAGCCTCTAGAAGTCCACACGGGAGTTCCATGTGTGACATACATTCTCTAGATCGTACTCCTCTATGACTGAGTTGAGTTGATATGTGAGGACATTTATCTGAGAAGGGATAAGTGGGTTTTGGCTTATAGCCCAACGTCCCTTGTGGAGAGAACATGAGGACATGTCCCTTGTGGAGAGCACATGAGGACATGTCAAGGGAGTTGTCCTTGACGTCACACACTATGGGGAGTTGACCCTAGTGTTCCTAGAGGGAGTAGGTTCTAGAAGTCCACATGGGAGTGCCATGTGTGACAGACTAGTTGCTACTATGGTGGTTGTGTACCACTGGCGGAGATTATGTGTCTCTAGACAGTAGTTGTGTGCTACTACAGTGGTTGTGTACCACTGGTAGTGAATGTGTGTCACTGGACAATAGTTGTGTGCTACTTGTTGATTATAGAGTAGTTAGTGGACTACTAGATGAAGACAACATGGAAAGATACCTATGTCATTAAACAATAGTTGTGTGCTACTAGTTGATTACATAGTAGTCAATCGACTACTAGATGAAGATGTCGATGGACTACTAGATAAGAGGGAGTGTTGATGTTTCAACATCAGGCGAACCTTCTCCTAGATTGGGCTGCAGACCAAGGGAGATAGGATATATTTATCATAAAGGTGCACTTGTGGTAAATGGGCCTAGGCGTAGTCCTTCCTTGATCATGACAAGGAATAATATGGACTCGAGGTGCTTTCCACGTGTCAATTAACATCGAGCTGACATTCACTCACAAGGGTATACCCGTGGTGAATGACCCTGGTGAAGTCTTTTTCCTAGTCATGGTGATTTGACAAGGAATGATAAAATACTTAAGATGCTAGATGCTATAACACGTGGATCCAGAGTGAGCTTGATCTCAGAGAGATTTAGTTGGCTCGGAGGGAGAGATGCAGGGAGAGTTTCCCCTCGATTCAGGTGGGAGAGAGACATCTCAAAGGACTGATAAACATGTGTCATAAGTCTAGGGAAAAATTTGTATACTTCAGAGACAAACTTAGCATGATGTAGAATGTCTCCCTTGTTGAGAGGGAGTGTTGATGTTTGGACAACATCGGGAAGACATTCTTCTAGATTAATAATTAATAATATAATTATTAATTATATATAATAATAATAATAATAATAAATAGTTATTTATTATCCAAGGGATGCATCCTTTCATGGATGGTCACCATATGTTCTCTATATATGGAACACTCATCATTATAATGAAATATCGATCATATATCATCTCATATAGAAAAATCAACATTTTTTCTTTCTTTCTTGACCCCCCTCCGCTCAACGATTTTTTACTAGTAAAGTCTACGGAGGTATACATACCCTACCCCCCTATGGATTTGAACTTGTGACCTCTTATGAGGAAACACATGTTCTTAACCATTAGGCCCACACAACAATGAAGGCTAATTCACTACATGCATCTATGTGTCTCTATGTTTGGACACAAATTGAAATTAATAAAAATGTATAATTTTAAATGAATACAAGGAGATAACACAAAGATGGGGCATTGTAACATTCAAATTGTCCAATTTTTGGTGAGGGTGGTTTTTTCAGCGAGTTAAAATTCTACTTTTTTCAAATATCCGACGATTCGGGTCGTCTTAAAATTGGCCAAAACTCATGGGTAAAGTTCCTAACAAAAGAGTGAACCTATGACTCATGGTATAGTTCCTACCGGATTTAGGGTCAATTTAACCGTATACACAAGGTGGTATGAGTGCCCCTTATCCCACGCCTAGAAATGAAGTTTATTGCAATCTTTTTTAACCATAAAATAATGTGTAGCTAGTACCAACAACCTGCAAGCCAATACTAACAAACACTTCTGACTTGGCAAGGGCCGAGACGTCCGAGCAACGTTACACTCAAGGGGGCACCTACCCTTCGAGCCTCATCACAAGTGGCCAAAGGAATCATAAACATGTACAACTTATACCCCCACTGGTTTTGAACCTGTGACCTCCAAAAAAAAAAACATATTCTTAACCATTAAGCACACTCAAACTACAATCTTTTTTATTTTATTTTATAGAATAAAATGTAAAACAACCTTAATTTTTAATCTTTAAATAAGTGTCATATAAATTGAACCAAATATAATGACAACAACTAAGTTATATGCATTTCTAGTTAATTATCAAATAATATTAGAGTGGTACCAACTCTAATTTTTTTAATCCTTAAACAGACAAATTATCATTTAATAATTAAATATGTAAATTAATATTTAATAACCAAATTATAAAATAAACTATACACATATCTACCTTGGCCATGTGTATATCTATCTTGAAGATGTGTATATCTAATTTTTATTAATTTTTAAATTATAATTGAAAAGAGTCCCATGAAGTACATGACAATGTTATTATACCTGCCGATAGGCATGGTATATAGTGTTGAGTTAGGTTTGACTTTCTATTAGTTCCTGGTTGACCATAAAATATACACTCCTTTATCTAAAGTTTAAAAAAATAATGATTAATTTTAAATTTTAAATCTCATTTATCTGATATCTTATTGGCCAAAAACTTTGAAGTCTTATTG
>JZKD02S1831940.1:50931-79504 GCA_000966675.3 Picea glauca | reverse complement strand
TTATTCTAAAATTCAAATCACTATTCTTCAATGCTGCTCTAGATCTCCAAATGCTCACAAATGCTCAATGAGAGAAGTGTGAGGCAAATAGAGGGGGCATGGCTATCTTTATAGCATTCATTTAGGGTTTGGGAGGGTTCTTTTAGGGTTTTAGAAACCAAAATTTAGTAAAAATTTAACTTTTTCACCTACATGTTGTGTGGTGGGTCAGAGGGTTTGACTAGATCTAGTAGGTACGGACTCGTCCGAGTTGACCGGTTTGGTATCGAACTGATCAAATCAAGCCTTGACTCGGTTTGTTCGGTACCAAACTTGTCGGTCGAGTCACCGGATTGGTCGTGTCGGAGCAATTTAGGGTTTGCTCGGTTAACTCGGCCTAGTATGAGTCAGAGCAGACCGATTTTTAATACACTGATACACACACACATATATAACTTTGTGTGTATGTCTGTGTATGTTCGTGGCCTCGTGTCCCCTTGTGGGGGGTTATGTGTTCCTGTGTCAGCTGACTTAGCTATGATTATTATGATGGAATTTAGCCAACTTACAATACTCAAATGAATCCTTTTTGTTGAGATGTTGTGGGTGGGGTATCTTTTCCGCCAAATTCACCTAGGACTTGCTCTTGGCCCTAACCACATGAAATGACCCATTTGCATGGTTGAGATGACCCATGAGGGGTGAAACATGTCTCTGAGGAATTTGAAACTTGGTGGGGGTATGAAACATCCTCGTTTTACCATCCAACCGAGAGCTTGTTGATAATGCCATAAAAATATTTATCAACTGATAAATGACTACATTCATCAATAATGTAAATTCAACTATATCTACCCACAAATATGTGATACTTACAATGACATCCTAATGTTTGTTCAACTCATCTAAAATGCATAAGTTAGAAGTAACCTTCCCAAATTCATTCGCTGTTTTGGATACTTGACAATGACTATTTTTCGCCAAACTTCTTGTCTCATAGTTTCATTCCCATATTATTTGAAGAATACAATCTTGTTCGTATAGATTTCCCAACTAGCTTAACTTTTGCTTTACTTGAATTCCTTGAGAATATAGCAAATGATTGCCAAGGCATGTGCAGTGCATAAATAAGGGTGCTTTATCATGAATAACCAATTGTTTTATGAATTTGGTAGTGTTCATTTTGCTTGCTAGATGGAATAACAATACAATACTTTTTAGCAAATTTTGTTGACATGAGCATATAGATGAATTAATAGCTTGACTGTGATCCCCAACATAATTTCTAGTGTGCAATGCAATTATCCTTGATAATTCAACCAAATCCTCTTCTCCAATAGACAATGAAGCTAATGTTGACAAAGCACTCTCAAATTCTAGAGCATCCAAGTTGTGGACATAGATGTTAACTTTATCCTTATGGTCCTCAACATGACCAATATTTTCCTTGTCACCTTCATATTCCATCTCTAACCTCCATTGTAGAAACTTTGTGTTTTGAGATTGATCTCCTTTGATCTTTATAAAGTTAAACATATTTTGAGAAGTATTCTTCTTGATAAGATTCCCATGGTCCTGGATATTCAACAATTAGGGATACAAGGCACAATGCATCTCCTCTTAGAAATTTTCTCCATCTAGGGATTTTTTCCATCATTGGTGTCCACCCAAGAGGCCAAGAAAGTGCTTTGATACCATCGTTATGATCCTGTTGCTGCCTAATCGACACCTCGGGTCACGTGGAAGAAATCTTCAATCCACTAGCTGTGGCCTTGGGGGCAAGTCTCGAGTTGGGTAGCTGTCACCTGACACTCGACTCCTTCATCTAGGCTGACTCCCAGCAAAGCCAAGGGGGGTAGTCCCTAATAAAAGAATCTAAGGCTTGATTAAGCTAAATGCAATAAATTCTAGGAGTTAACGAAACAAGAGCAAAATAACCAATCTACTCTAATAACATATAATGACACATAAAATGATTGCTTATGCAAGAGATATTAAGCAAATAATGTACTTCAACCCAAATGATAATACTTGAAAGTAAATGATAATAAGCAAATATAGATATTGTAGACCAGTGCCAAAAGTAAGAATGTTGCTGCAAGATGAATGTGTTGCAATGCTCTTGGTAAATTTTATTAGTTAAAGATGACTGGTTGAATTAGTGGGTTAATTCAATTAGATGGACCGATAGTGCAAGGCCATTCACGAGTGCATGTTGCAGATTAAAAGTGTGAAAATGAAATCTAAACTAATGTTTGTTTCCTTTCACCACTATCCCTCAAATGGGTACAAGAAAGATTGCAACGAGTTCCAATGGGGAGAGAACTAATCTCAATGAATATCCCCATGAATTCACATGTCAATCTGTCGATATGATTCCGTATTGAGCAATAGTAATAGAAGGTTTTCCCTAATTAAAATTACTCTACACGAATGCAATCCCTCTCTGGTTCGTGCCAAGATCCAACAAGTTGGCGAGGTCGAGAGCACAACAGGGCCTTAACAGGGAAGGTTTATTTCTTTGCAAAAATTGAAATATTGAAAAAGAAACTAAGCTAACTAATCTAAGAAATTGAAACTAAGCTAGCTGTTTTGTGGTGCTTGGGTTTATTTTAAGTTTATTTTAACTTGCTGAAATGAAAATGAGCACATGCAAAAAAGGAGACAATCCCCCCGGGAGTGGGGGGATGAGAGGCCTAGTGGGTGATCCCACCACTTATTTTGAGTTACAATATTTTTGGAAGAAGGTTTGA
Source organism: Picea glauca (assembly GCA_000966675.3). NCBI lineage: Eukaryota > Viridiplantae > Streptophyta > Pinopsida > Pinales > Pinaceae > Picea > Picea glauca. Next base: position 76,772 of record JZKD02S1831940.1, on the reverse strand, counting down.
TGGTATTTTATAGATTTAAGACCAACAAACTTACAATAATGAGAAAAAAATGATATTGGAAGAAGGTTAGGTGCCTTTGGTGCTCCGGATCCTCGAAAATCGAGTAGAGTTTCCCCTGGGCTGTTTGTCAAACCTGCAAAAAACAACAAGCTAATGTGGACGAAAGTTGCCCAAAACTGATTTGGGACAGCCTGCAAGAGATGTTAGACTTTATGCAAAAAATACCAAATGAAAGTTTAAGGAAAGTTAGCAAAGTTTAACTAAGAAAGAAAGAAAAAAAGCAAGCCTTCTTAGTGATTATTGTTTGCTGTTTGGGACAGCAAACAGTAAGGCACTAAGATTGCCAAATAAAGAATTAAAGCTCTCAAAATTTACTCTACTTTATGCTAGTTCTAGTTTTAATTATAGCAAATGAAAGTGAAATCTAGATCTAACAAGTATGCGTGCAAAAATAGAACCTACTTTTGATTTACAAATTTAAATTAAGATCTACTTATGCATGTGAAGAAAGTAACCAAGGAAATCTTTAATTTTTTGAGAAGGAGAGAGAGAGAGAAGCTTGGTAATGCGGAATCCTTGGTCTATGGAGTCTTCGGGTGAAAATCCAAGGGACTTTGTTCTTGATAGGCTTGAAGCTTGTGGAATATTGAACTCAAACCAGCCACTTCTCCAAGTATGAGGATCTGTAAAACTTAATAAACTTGCAAACAATCTGTTAAATATTGGTGCTCCCTACACATGAAATCTAGATATCATGTTAATTAACTGAAATTTGCATGCAAATCTTTAATCACATATGTAAAAAGACATAAGATCTAAGACACAAACTAGCTTAGAAGATCTTTCCCTACCATGTGACAACACCCCTTCAAAAGCCAACTTACGAAATTATAATGCAAATAACTAAGCTACGGTTACCTCATAAATTCAAACATGAACATCGAGCATCCACACAAGTAATGCCATCCACCATATTGACCTCCGAAGCCTTTTATTCCAATAGCAAAAAGATATTACATCAATGTTACAACAACAAGCAAGCCCAAACTCTCATTACCCAACAATGGAGAAGAGTGCTTGCTTAAATAGGAAGTGGGGCACATTTCCCAAGGAGGGGGGGCATTGATCCCAAGGTAGACAATCCGAGTGGATGGATAGATCAGGCCACATCTCATGCAAAGTGAAGATAGGCGCCACAAGTCAAATCAATGGAGAGAGGAGGCAACACATTGCCAAAGGGAGGTGACAACCTCCTTGGGATGTGCGCCCCTCTTCTAAAATGCACCACATGCTTGAGGAGGTGCGCACCCTCTCATTGGGATGTCCTCCCACTTCACTCAACTCCACTCCACCTCACTCTCATGTGCCACTAACACTCACTGAACAAAGAGAGAGGGTGAGTTAGCTCAAGACATGCTAAAAACATGTTTTCGACATGTTTCCTTAATAATAGGGAGCTGATTTATTTGTCTTTTATTCACCTTTTTCGAGTAAATTGTCTTTTTAATGAGAAAATGTCAATCATTTTTCTTGAAAAGGGGGTACAAGGGTATAAGGGGTATTCTGGGTTAGAAAACGATACCCCCCAAGGCATATAACACCTCCTAGTACCACTTATTTAATATTACATCAATTTACAATGTAAAAATCCTGTTTTACGAATTTTTTTTACGACTTATTAAAATAATTAAAAAAAGCCTAGAGGGACCTAAAGCCTAGAGGGACTCTAGATAAATGATTAGCATGGTAATATACATTAGACACTAGACTCAGACAAAACACACTAAGGCCTACCCATTAGTACACACTCCATCTTTGGAGGAAGTGAGTGAAAAAACTTAGAAAATTATAAATTGCTAAAAAGCAAGATATAATTAACAAGTGAAAAAACACACTCTAGAGTATGCACTGATGACCAAGTCTTAGAGAGCCGAGTCTTTTACATAATAGAGACCTCATGCTAGCTCATTTTATTACAATTCCCCCGAGGGGGTATGTGTCATGTCCCCATTTTTGGATTCCCCTGTTCGGTAATGGAAATGTCTCCCATGGCTCGTCAGTAAAGGAAAAGGAAGTAAAAAGGGGGTTATTTAATGTCACTTAGTTAGGAGATGTTATGTATTTAAAGTGACATTAAGGAAATAAAGTAACTTTAGATTAGTAAGTTGATTAACCATTATTAAAAGTGACCTTTAATCTTAAAGTGAAAGAAAAAGGGAGAAAAGGGTTATATTTGATTTAGTCAAAAAGGGAAAAAATCTAGAAGGAATGGAAAAATGATAAAAGGAGGGGTAGAGCCTCACTTTTGACATTATGATTTGATCTTTCATTTTGGAAGTGCTCTTGGAGCCATTGTTTTGTTAGGGTTTAGCAAAACCCTTCCACTATTGGTTTGGTTTCGGTGGTGCAATATCCACCCTAGCTAGACAAGAGGGGAATCCGTCGAGGATTTCCATTGGAGCCTAGACTAGACGGGAATCCATCTAGGATTTCCATTGGAGCTTCAATTGAGTTTGTTTCAGCTTGGAGGTGTATTGTATTACACAAGAGATTGGCGAAACTTTATGGAGGAGTTCGTACTCTGATTTCGTAGGTGCTTGGAGGGTTTCAGGAAACCGTGTTCGGAGTCATCCCCGCGGGTTGAGCATAGGGTGTCCCGCGAGGCCCTCGCTAGTTGTCCAAGCCTCGTCATGCGAGGCCCCACCAAACGTCCAACTGTGTCCCGCGAGGCCCTCTGCAATCTGAGTTGTAGAGCTATTTTGGGTACGAGCGACCGAATTGTTGCAACAAGTTTTGTTGGAGCCGCTTGTCATCGTCTACAACAGAGGTTTACAGGGTTATTGCATCATTCTTGGAGAAGGATTGGAGATTTGGAGTCAGCCTTCTGCAGATTGGAAAAGCCATCTACTAGGAGAGATCAGGGAACTACACTAGGTTTTGGTTTTCAGTTTATTGTTTGCTAATTTATCACAACTGCTACAACAACCCTAGTCATTTTATTGTGTGGTCAAAATTCTATTATTAATAAAGTGAAATTGTTGACGAGGACAGATGGTGCTCATAAGTTTATTGAGGACCTTATGTGGAAAACTCAGTTGGAGGAGAGACAAAGGGGAGTTGTAGGTGGGGTCACTAGTATCCAATTACGTATCATCAAAGAAGCACTGGAGCAGATAAAATCTGAGTACTTGTAGCTGTTCATGGATAGGGACCTTGCTCTCAAGTTCGTCGAGGACAAGGAAAGGGAGATTGAGGAGCTGTGTTACCAACTTAGTTTGGCACGCCCTTCATCGATGACAACAACAAAGACTCCATCATCTTTGGTAGCAGTGACACATGAGGGCATGAGTGGCACTCATGATCTGAGGGAGGAGCCTCTTGTGACGATTCCACACGAGGAGCATTCAGAGTTGCAGGTGTATGAGGAGAGGTGTGACACATAGGGTTTTGACCGTGCACTTGTTTTGCATTGCAGGAATCATGAGCCACTTCTTTTGGCTCAAGGCTTAGCTACACAGGAGGTAGTTGAGTAAATTCCTTGTGGACCAACCAACAAGGAAGTATATGCACCAGTCGATTAGGGTATTGAGTATAGGATAGATGTGGATACATCACTCTGGGATCCAAGTTTAGTTGATATTAGTGGAGTGATTGATACGGTAGCACACATAGGATACAAGGTGCTACATGATGATACGGGGTGTGCAGTAGTATACAAGAGTATACAATGATGTACGATGGTGTATGATGGATTTCTGGGACGTTTCCCCCAAGGAGACCTACAAACAAGGACTTCAGACATATCATTGAGTTTGGTTCACCTAGGATCGATGAGTGGATGGATGAGCTTCATGGAGAGGAATATTCCTCGGAGATTGATCTTTGATTGGGATATCACTAGAGTAGGGACATAAAGTAGGATACCCGCAGGATCGCTCTCAGATGTTACCTTGAGTCCTTGGTCATACCATTGGGGTTGACCAACACATTTGACACTTTCCAGTCTTGCAAGCAACGGTAATGGCATATAGTGCTATTTTCTGATGCCAAAAGTATATTCGACAGGACATGGAGGGTTCACTTGAGTCAGGTGAGTGAGGCAAGTGGGTTTATAGCCATGTTAGAGTTCTTTCATTTGGGCTATGTGGTCATAGCACAGGAGGAGATCTAGATTTTATTGGGTTATTTCACAGAGATTTCAGTTGATAGAGTGGTGGATGGCATTATCCACAACGAGGGTTGCACACATGTAGTCCTTGAGTCCACACTTAGGGAGAAGATTATGATGGCTATATGTGATTCACCTTTGGCAGGGCATTCTGGGTACTCGTACGAGTTTGAGGCATTGGAGGTGACATGGATACTTTCCATGGAGGTGTTTAGACTCCACAGATCACTTGAGTACCTTGACAATGATCGAGATAACATATTTTCCAGTGCAGTTTGGTAGGGGCCGAACAAATTATCAGGCACAGAGTTGATTCCTAGTACTTGGTTTCCACCAGATGATGGCATACTAGGGACATGGCTCATTTTGATTCCAATGGTTACCAATATGGCACAACAACACCTAGTAGGTATTGGGAGTAGTGGACTTCCAATCTGGTGGTKKGATYTGGGAATTCATTTGAGTGATAGATTGATTCRGAWGATGACGATGATCGRCATATCCATGACARCGAGTGGTCTGCTTTATTTTTGGGAYGYCAATAGAGGGGAGGCCGAGACTTACTCTATATGGCAGGAYAGRCTCGAGGTCGGCTGTGGATTTGCAGACTTAGACTTCACTGGGACACCTTCGYAGGGGAGAATTTAGGATGGYGGTTTCAGTCCCTTTAGGGAGATTAGGTTGGGGTTCTTGGAGAGGAGGATGCATACTGGGAGCATTGGTCYGACGGTGATGATYAGGGTGGTACAACGTCRGCATGGWGGTACCTTTCCGGGATTAGTSTGGGACCCTGGGATTACATTGTTTGACAGTTCAACTACTATTAGAGAGAAGAGCATYGGTTTTGACTTTCCAGAGTTTACTTTTGGGAGGCTTAGGAGTGGTTGCTTGGACGAGTGGCCTTTCGAGGAGTTGAYCGAGTTTATGTAGCTKATGATTTTTTGGCTTATCARGAGCAGTCTGGTGGATTCTTGTATTAGCACCTTACAAACCAGTGCTATGAGTAGAGGGTGTTGGAGTATTAGGGATTTTCCCTTTGATACTTGGGGACTAGGTGTAGTGGATGCCCTATCARTTGATGACCACATAGAGTTCTCTATGATGTCTGATTTTAGAGTTGGTTTAGACGACTTCTCTGAGATACATTGGCTGGGTATGATCCTCGATAGTGGGTGCGATCCTTTGAGGCATTACAACTTGTGGATGCAATTTAGGTAGGAGGATTAGATATTTATGATCAGAGTGGTGCAACGAAAACATGATGAGTCCTTTCTGAGGATATCTTGGGACCTTAGGATTTCAATAGGAGACAGTGCAACAGTTGACACAGAGACAAGAACCGGTTTTTGCTTTCATGAGATTGGTTCCCTAGAAGAGTAGTTCCTTGATGGGTTGATCGAGTTGTTGCTGCACTGAGTGACCTTACTTGTTGGCGGTTTTGAGGAGGCCTCTTATGTTAGTACCTTATTGGACCACACCTTGAGCGGAGGATGCTTCACATCTTACAGGGTAGTGTGGGACCCTGGTATCATTTTGAGTTTCTGTCTGGATTAGTCGATGGAGCGTCTAATCGTGATGGCATTGCTTGAGGACAAACAATCTTTGGGAAGGGAGGATTTGTCATGTCCCCATTTTTGGATTCCCGTGTTCGACAGTGGAAATGTCTCCCATGGCTTGTCAGTAAAGAAAAAGGAAGTAAAAAGGGTGTTATTTAATGTCACTTAGTTAGGAGATGTTATGTATTTAAAGTGACATTAAGGAAATAAAGTAACTTTAGATTAATAAGTTTCTTAACCATTATTAAAAGTGTCTTTAATCTTAAAGTGAAAGAAAAAGGGGGAAAATGGTTATATTTGATTTAGTTAAAAATGGGAAAGTTCTAGAAGGCATGGAAAAATGATAAAAAGAGGGGATAACTTGGGACGCTGGGATTTCAGTAGGAGACAATGCAGCAGTTGACACAAAGGCAAGAGCCAGTTTTTGCTTTCATGAGATTGGTTCCCCAACAGAGTAGTTCCTTGATGGGTTGATCAAGTTCTTGCAGCACCGAGTGACCTTGCTTGTTGACAGTTTTGAGGAGGCCTCTTATGTTAGTACCTTATCGGACCACGCCTTGAGCGGAGGATGCTTCACATCTTACAGGGTAGTGTGAGACCCTGGTATCATTTTGAGTTTCAGTTTGGATCAATTGATGGAGCGTCAATCTTTGGGAAGGGAGGATTTGTCATGTCCTCATTTTTGGATTCCCCTGTTTGACAATGGAAATGTCTCCCATGGCTCGTCAGTAAAGAAAAAGGAAGTAAAAAGGGCGTTATTTTATGTCACTTAGTTAGGAGATGTTATGTATTTAAAGTGACATTAAGGAAATGAAGTAACTTTAGATTAATAAGTTGCTTAACCATTATTAAAAGTGACTTTTAATCTTAAAGTGAAAGAAAAAGGGGGAAAAGGGGGAAAAGGGGGAAAAGGGTTATATTTGATTTAGTCAAAAAGGGGAAAGTTCTAGAAGGCATGGAAAAATGATAAAAGGAGGGGTAGAGCCTCACTTTGGCATTATGATTTGATTTCTCATTTTGGAAGTGCTCTTGGAGCCATTGTTTCATTAGGGTTTAGCAAAACCCTTCCACTATTGGTTTGGTTTCGGTGGTGCAATATCCACCCTAGCTAGACAAGAGGGGAATCCACCCATGATTTCCATTGGAGCCTAGACCATAGGGGAATCCATCTAGGATTTCCATTGGAGCTTCAGTTGAGTTTGTTTCAGGTTGGAGGTGTATCAGATTACACAGGAGATTGGCAGAACTTTACGAAGGAGGTTGTACTCTGATTTCGCAGGTGCGTAGAGGGTTTCAGGAAACCGTGTCCGGAGTCATCCTCACCGGTTGAGCATAGGGTGTCTCGCGAGGCCTTCGCTGGTTGTCCAAGCCTCGTCACGTGAGGCCCTGCCAGACATCCAACTATGTCCCGCGAGGTCCTCTGTGATCTGAATTGCAGAGCTGTTTCGGGTACGGGCGGTCGGATTGCTGCAGCAGGTGTTGTTGGAGCGGCTTGTCATCGTCTTCAGCAGAGATTTACAGGGTTATTGCATCATTCTTGGAGGAGGAATTGAGATTTGGAGTTAGCCTTCTGTAGATTGGAGAAGCCATCTACTAGGAGAGATCAAGGCACTACACCAGGTTTTGGTTTTCAGTTTATTGTTTACTGGTTTGTCACAGCTGCTACAACAGCCCTAGTCATTGTATTGTGTGGTCAAAATTCCATTATTAATAAAGTGCCATATTATCTCTTCTATCTTCCGGGGTACACCACATGTTTGACAAAATGCCTATCTCTGGATTATATACGAAATGTTTGTAAAAAGTCCTCAATCAGCTTAATAACATATAAAGTGTATAACCAGTACTACCTTAGACAGTAAAGCTAGCACAATTCTATTTGGGGACATTACAATATGGAACATGCATAAAAGAAGAAGAAGAAAATTTTGAATGGGCTGTAATGCCCGGCTGGACTTCTGAACTCTGAATTTGAACAAGTGCCTTGTTCAATCTTTGCGGATCATCGTCAGTCCTGCTTGGTGCAACTAGGGAGGTAACAGAGCCTAAATCCTCGAGGGCCCAATGGATGCACTAACATAGGACTAATATTAATATGACAAGAAGTTTAGTGTTATAACAAGTGATTTAGTTATAATATCAATAGATCCAGTGGTAACAATGGTAATTTTGGTATTATTAATCAGTAAATTTTTCCTTTTTTCTTAACTGAAATTGGGAAAATTTGTATTATAAAAGCTGTAGCTAGTCTAAACAGTGAAAGTACATCTTACTGCTGTCTAGAGTTTCTAAGAAAAATAGACAGCCTCTTGTATGCAAAAATTAGAGCTTACAAATGTCTTCAGTCAAAACATCCCAGAACTTCTTACAGCTTTATATTCTGAAGAAAACACCAAATATTCTAATTGCTTTAAAGAACGTTAAAACTTAACGAAAGACATGGTGGCTGTGAGCTTCTTCCAATCCAACATTGGAAGGAAAAGAGTCATGTTTTCCAAGCTCCATATCCTCTATCATCTTGTGAACCATGTCTTCTTTATATTAATCAGTAAATTAAGCAAACAAATTCTGAAACATTAATCAGCATTAGATCCAACACTAGGAACAATGACTGAATGATAGAGATTTCAGCATAGAAAACCTTTAGAACCTAACATGTATTGGGAAGCAAACATGAATCTTAGTAGAAAATCAATGTATAGTTGAATATGATATAATTTAGAAAACCAACACATAACAAGAAGAAATTTCTTGAGAAGGTATTGATGCCAACTCGGGCCCAAAGTCTCCATGCTGCATTATGGATGCTGCACTTGGCCAAAGAGTAAGTTTCTCAAGACTGTCTTCAACAAAAGCATTCCAACATCATAACAACATTCTTATGGGCCTATTTATAATCTCCTCTCCCACTACTCCTTTGTTCTTTGCATGTGGAATAGGCGGTTCTACATGCATGGATGGTCTTTAGCATTTTTCCACCTAACAAGATTCCTATTGTCAATTGTGGTTTTATTTTAGAAATTCCCACCTAACATGATTCCTATTGCCACTTGTGGGTTTATTTCGGAAACTTCCACCTAACAACATTCATATTTACACTTGCAAATGAATTCCTTTTGTGACTTACTTTAACGTGTACTATGGTAGTGAATGTCCTACCCAATAAAAATTAACATAAAACCCCTATGACTAACATAATGTGCAATGACTAACGTTAAATTCTATAACTTAAAGTACCAGTGGCTACATAACTAACATAGAATGCAAATGTCTAATTACAAAGTACATTATCTTTGGGCATCATAGCAGATAATTGACACCATGTAATCCACATTAACTGTAGAAAATGTGAAACTTACTCGACATCAATTGCATTTGATGGTTTGAAACAAAAAACAACAAATCTCAGTTACCTTTGATCTTATATTAAGTTGGACAAGTACAATAGAAAATGTTGGACAATGGAAATTGTACAGCTTCTTTTGTCTAAACCTCGACCATGAAATCTATTCCTATGTTGTAGATGAGGACATAATTATCCCAAAGGAACAACAGTGATGTCCAAAATCAGGAGAAGATGCTTGAAGACTGAACTGACAACTTGGGTCTGTGGAGAGATGTATGTGATAAAGATATGGTTGATTTATATTACGTTATTGGCGTTATTAATCTCAATCCTTAGAATTTGGCATAAACTATAAACTATCAAGTTAAAACAAGTAGTAGTGTTTGCCTATGCTGTAATTTAAGTTAGGTAATGCAAAATGGAATGCTCCTTTTTGATCAACTTCATATGTGTATAGCACACAAGTTCAACAATCTCTAGCAGCAAGCTATTTACTAATTATTAGAAGTTAATGCCAGCATGCGCTAAGTTAGCCAATGGGGATTTCATTTATGTGGTGGATGATGACATAGGTATCCCAAGGAACAATAACATGTAAAATTAGAGGGAACCGCTTAAGGTAAAGTGGCCCTTGACAACTTAGGGCTAGGGAGAAATTTATGTGCTTTGAAGTTATGTGGGATACATATCATCGCTAGTGGCCTTGTTGATTCCAATCCTCCAGCTTTAGCACTAGCTTTAATTTGAAACCATTACTACTTTACGTGATGCATTTTACACATGGAGTTTAATTTTCATTGGAATATCTAATATTTATCCATTTTCCTTGTGATTATTGCATGATTAATCTTATATGATGATAACTGATGGATTGTGCTAGGATGGATTTATGTACTCAATTGTCTCTTAATATGTTTCCTTAATATTCCATCTTATGAGGATACCAGTCTAATGTTCCTTTTATTTGAATACTTTCTTTTTAAAATTGAAAATAGCTTTCGTTAATGACAAAAAGGTATGCGATTATTACAATGACAATTTAAGAGCAAAAAATTAAGGGATACTAGAGATGGACCAGTAGTTGCTCTAGGCATCAACCAAGCTTGGCATAATTATTAATTACTAATAAAATGTGCAAATAAGAAAATTAGCAACAAAAGTGTCACTATTAAAGTGTGTAAAGATCCATACATCATAAATACAAAAGTAAAGACCAATTGGCACAATAACAGAGATTCTAAGCACAAGCATGTGACATAAATGATCGAGGGACATAGCTGTCACTTTTCCATCATCGCCTACATGTATGTTAGAGTGCCTCAGTCATGATCATCGACCCTGTTGATATTTAGTAAGTGCCTCAGGGAGTGGGAAGTTCAAATCGTTGCCCTACATCTTCTGTTCTGGCTCACCAGAGAATGATATGGCTAGACTAACAATGGGCTACTTATTTTTCCAAGGTGATTATTTTAACCAAGGTTTGTTTGATCTGTTCTGCCTCTATCTAAAGGTGGCAGGATTTCTAAGTGTGCCTCATCATGTGGCCTGCCATGGAAGCTGTGGCAAGACCAGATGTGATTTCTGTCCCTTCAATCTGTACTTGTAGAGCCTTCCTTTGGTGGCACTTTTGTTCATAATACAAGGCATATTACTCCAATGATTAACAAAGCTATGTAGAATTCCTGATTCTGATGCCACTTTCTTGGCTTGGTTTTGGATCTGCATGGCACAATTGTACAGAATGGTAAAACAGTAAGTGAAAATCAACGACTCTTGAAGAAGAGAATGCCGGTGTAGAATGTGATTTTGTTTTCTCTACAAAAAATAACGAGTCTCAAATTTTAATGATTGCTTTGTAGTATAGAAATCAGAAAGTAGTCATCTCCTAAAAGAGCCTCGAGGCTTGAGCGAACTCACAGGGGCTGTTTGATTGGAGATGCATATCTGCCACCTGGTGCCTTAATGGTCGAACTTTGGGACAGAAAAAGAAAATATGTAAAAGGTTTTTCTTATTATGGAAGGGACAAACGAGGTGAGCAATGGCCATCTTGGCCTGTCAAAATCATATAGCTAAAGCTTGAAAGTAAGATACCATGTAAAAAGGCCTTTTGTCCCTTAATACTTCCTTACTTAACTTCTCTTGTAAAAACAAGCTCTCAAAAGGATTTTATTTCCCAACTAGAAGCATGCTTAAAATATTTTCTTTGGTTCTTTTATGTTTGATACATTACTAACTTTAACTTATTAAGTTTATAAGTAATGATTTGTTGTAAACCTTGTAGAAGTGTTACTGTTAGTATTATGAAGGGGAATGACTGTGGCTATTATGAGCTTATGAGGGCATACTATAAAACCGTCCTTTTGTCCCTCTGCAACTGTTGACTTCTTTGGCTTATTTACCTTTTACTTCATTAAAATTTTGAAATTTTAACAATCTATACATTGTACTGTCTTATAATTCACTAGAGAGTGGATGCCCACGAAAGGATTCTTAGACTTTAGGAGTAGTATTCCTTCAATATTGTTTGTGATATTTGCTATGAAGTGTCCAAGGTCATCCATAGTCATTTTTGTCCATTTCCTGATTGTTTTAGGTGTATCTTGCTCCTCCATTGTGTAATTTGCTTTTAGCATTTCTCTTGAAACAATGTCTCTGCTATTTTTGTTGGTTTTTGTAGTCGGACAAGTACTTCCACAGAGGCTCGGTGTCTAGCCTGTGGAAGTCGTCCTTGTAACCTCTCTGTAAACCTTAGGAAGTTCACTTTATGAGTAAATGTTCTTTTTATTAATTAAGTTAAATGCCTAAGTTAGTGGCATTAGTAACTTAAGTGAGAGTTTGATTAAGTCATAGCAGTTAGATCTAAATTGAACAAGAGATTATATCTCACCCGTCGATCACTTTAGGAGATCTAGGGTTTTGGACTTAGGTCAAATCTCAAGATTATAAAGGCAGCCTAGGTGAGAGGAGACACAAGTGATGGTACACAAAGAGTGAGTGAGCACTCAGGTGTGCTGGGGCAGGGGCCGAGGAAAGAGTGCAAAGGGGCAGCAAGGAAGATATCAGCCGGCAAGATCGAAGGACAAATCTTGGGCTAGGCTATTTGCTGATTTGTATTTCTTCAGAAGGGCCATTATCCTAGGATGGGAGCCCTGATTTTATAGCAATAAAATCATCACAGAACCGATTTTCTCGCAAGGGTTTTTCCAAGGGTTGTTTACCCGAAATCTCGTGTGCTATGTGTGATTGGTTTCTGTGTTTTATGCTTCCGCTGATTTTCGTTGAGTAACCTAGCTATGCAATTGTTCAATAAAGTGATTTTATTAGGAATAATTGTCGGGTGCTAGGTGTGCAGGAAAATTTAACAATTTTGAACTTTCAATTTTTTCAGTTATGCTTTTGGATGCCGTAGNTAAATTGAACAAGAGATTATATCTCAGCCGTCGATCACTTTAGGAGATCTAGGGTTTTGGACTTAGGTCAAATCTCAAGATTATAAAGGCAGCCTAGGTGAGAGGAGACACAAGTGATGGTACACAAAGAATGAGTGAGCACTCAGGTGTACTGGGGCAGGGGCTGAGGAAAGAGTGCAAAGGGGCAGCAAGGAAGATATCAGCCGGCAAGATCGAAGGACAGATCTTGGGCTAGGCTATTTGCTGATTTGTATTTCCTCAGAAGGGCCATTATCCTAGGATGGGAGCCCTGATTTTATAGCAATAAAATCATCACAAAACCGATTTTCTCGCAAGGGTTTTTCCAGGGGTTGTTTACCCGAAATCTCGTGTGCTATGTGTGATTGGTTTCTGTGTTTTATGCTTCCGCTGATTTTCGTTGAGTAACCTAGCTGTGCAATTGTTCAATAAAGTGATTTTATTAGGAATAATTGTCGGGTGCTAGGTGTGCAGGAAAATTTAACAATTTTGAACTTTCAATTTTTTCAGTTATGCTTTTGGATGCCGTAGCTCCATTGTTTATGTCATATGTAATGATTACTACTAGAAGTTTTTTTGTTAGCAAGCACAAATATGATGTTATTGGTTACATCTATTGCAGATTCAATTGTACATAGAAAAAAATAAAAGATTATTATTAATGTTGTTATTTTTAATTCTCTCTTTTAAAAATCAGTTTTGTATGCTATTAAGTAGTAGAACTCACATAATACATATTGGAGCATGCAACTTATCAAATAATACCCAGTTTATATTAATTGAAGGTAGAGGTCCAGATTTCCAAAATGATTGAGGTATTCATCATAAGCTTTGTCCATTGCAAACCATGACATGGATGAGGTTGTTGGAAACTCTAGGTTTAATAGCTGAACCTATAGGGCTGCCTTTAACATCCCATTGCTCACACTCACTTCCACAAAAATAGTAAGTGTTTAACCTTTGTCTTCTCTTCGAAGAGATTGACCAAGTTTTTGAGTTGGTTGTCTTGTCTCTACCATTTGTGTACCTTTTTTGGGTTCATTTTTGGAGGGAGGTTGGGAACTTGTCAATGATAGATGGAGGTGGTTTGTTTCAAGGAGAGGGGTCAATGCTATAGTTTTTTTCATCTAATATTACATGTTCTTGACAACGTCTTGGTGACTTATATTTTCTTTATTTTTCTTGGCATTACTTGTTGAATTACTGTTGAACTTTTAATCATTTTGCATATGCCTTTCTTTTCTCTCTCATACGACTTGTATCTATTCTCTGCTGTGATCTACAAATTTAAACGAAACAATATATTGATAGGACTCAATATTCTTTAACTCCAAACCTTCAAATCACATGATCACTTTGAATGACTAAGCAACTACGCTTAATAGATTTTGTTCCTAGTTATTTGCTTCTATAGGAAGTATGGGTGTTGAGAAATGCATAGTGCAACCATACACATGTCCACGAGAATGAGAAGAGTTGACGATGACAATGGATCATGTAAGATTGGCCCTTGCATTTTCCACAAGCATAGAGAATATAAGTATTGCCCATTGAAGGAAACTAGAAATTCTATGACAAAGATTCATGGAAACAAAATTGGGACAATGAGTTAAGAGGTATTCAATGATAACATATAACTTGCAGTTCTTATGATTTAATTCTGTAGTTCAAATATGAGGAATTTGTTTTGTTTTCTTGAATATTCTAAAAAAAAATTGATAAAAGGAAGATGAACAATGTTTGAAGCGTTGAATTCAAAGGGCTTGAGGTGGCATTTTTTTTTGTTTTTGGAGGTTTTTTTCTAAGGACTCCAAGAATATTTTGAAGCATATAAGATAATATTCAGTGGGATAGTGAGAGATGCAAGGCTTCATGGAATAGTTGTTGGAGTTTCAAACCAAGTATCTTCCTATATGTTTTAGCATTTTATTAGTATTTCTTATGGACTCAAAAAGGTACTTCGGTGGAGTTGTGCTCAGATTTATCTAAACGGTACCTTGGTTTTGCGTTCAAGGCATATCAAGCACACTTTTTCTCAAAATCCTTGATTAATTTACATGGACATAAACGCTCGAGACAAAATCGCTCGGAGTCATACAAGGCTCTATTTGATTTTCTTGACTATTTCTACTATAATGTGTTTGGTCTTGGTTAGATGCCATTCTGAAAATTTGTTGACCAAGGATCTTAATTCAAGGGTTTACTTGTGGCCTTCCTAGTGACCTTGTGCACAAGGGAAATAATGCATTGTCCCAATGACCTCCAAAGGCATTAAAAAGGATCTTTCAATTTATAGGAGTGATAGGGGCTACTGAGGAGGAATTGAGGGGAATGGCTAAAATATGGTAGAAAGGAAATGGTGCCAAGAGGAAAAGGAAATATTTTTTCAAACAATTGACGACTAAGCATAAGGACCAAAAGATGATAGAAGGTGATGGACCTCATCCACATGCTAACCCACTTTCCTCATTTCAGGAGTCTCCAACATATTCCTAAAAAAGGTTGAGGGCGGAGATCCTAAATGCTTCATCTGAAATGAGGGGTGTTTTTTCCATGGAATAATATGTGGATTTTGTAGTGGACAAAACAAGTGATCCTTTTCTTGCTAGAAATAGGAACTAGTGAGGACCTTGTCTTCAATTCAATCGTAGAATCAATTAAAAAAGAGTTGTCATTTTGGATTTTCTAAAAAACGTGCCATTGGATAGAGACATTTATATATGATACATAGAAAATTGAGAAACACATGGGTGTTAGGTGGAGTCCTCTTGGGATCTTAGGAAAGGGTTCATATGTGTGGTCCTTGGCTATAATGAAGTGGCTTGGTTTGTCCTATTAAACGAGACGTGAATAATTTTAGGAGTTACTTCTTATGTCTAGTTTGGTGGGATGACTTCTTTAAACTTTAAACTATGTATTGAGCTAAACGTTTTCGAATTTGTATTGACTAGATAGTGAAACTATTTGGTAGGGTGTTGGTGATGAGAAAGTAGGCAACAATGTCAATCAGGTCATTTGCATCGATCTATGTTGAAATTGATTTAACTAGAAACTTCCTGTCTAAAATCGCCAAGAGTTGCTAGGGTGAATCCATGTCCAAAAGGTAATCTATCTTAACCTATCCAATGCTTGCTTTGCTTGTTTCCCTCTAATTATTTAGTCAAAGATTGTATCTTACAGAAAGAAGAGAAGGTACCTAAGAACCAAAGTATGCAGGAAAATAAAGATGGGGATGTACAAACAACAAATCAAGAAACAAATAAGAAAAAGGTGGGGAGAGTGGCCAAATCAAGGTGGGGAAGAAGAAAGGAAAATTTAGGTAGTCGGTAAAAGACTTTAAGGCAATAGGTGAAATTGGAAATTGACATGTGGAGATTTTGGAAACTAGTTTAGAATAATAACAACAAAATTGGGAAAGGAAATGATGTTATACATAGATAAAGGGAGTGTAGATTCTATGTGGGTTCTAGAATAGATCTAGGAAACTATGCCAGTGGACAAAAGGAAATTAGGACAATTAGAGAATGGACCTTCCTCTCTCACTTCTCTCANAAAACAACAAATCTCAGTTACCTTTGATCTTATATTAAGTTGGACAAGTACAATAGAAAATGTTGGACAATGGAAATTGTACAGCTTCTTTTGTCTAAACCTCGACCATGAAATCTATTCCTATGTTGTAGATGAGGACATAATTATCCCAAAGGAACAACAGTGATGTCCAAAATCAGGAGAAGATGCTTGAAGACTGAACTGACAACTTGGGTCTGTGGAGAGATGTATGTGATAAAGATATGGTTGATTTATATTACGTTATTGGCGTTATTAATCTCAATCCTTAGAATTTGGCATAAACTATAAACTATCAAGTTAAAACAAGTAGTAGTGTTTGCCTATGCTGTAATTTAAGTTAGGTAATGCAAAATGGAATGCTCCTTTTTGATCAACTTCATATGTGTATAGCACACAAGTTCAACAATCTCTAGCAGCAAGCTATTTACTAATTATTAGAAGTTAATGCCAGCATGCGCTAAGTTAGCCAATGGGGATTTCATTTATGTGGTGGATGATGACATAGGTATCCCAAGGAACAATAACATGTAAAATTAGAGGGAACCGCTTAAGGTAAAGTGGCCCTTGACAACTTAGGGCTAGGGAGAAATTTATGTGCTTTGAAGTTATGTGGGATACATATCATCGCTAGTGGCCTTGTTGATTCCAATCCTCCAGCTTTAGCACTAGCTTTAATTTGAAACCATTACTACTTTACGTGATGCATTTTACACATGGAGTTTAATTTTCATTGGAATATCTAATATTTATCCATTTTCCTTGTGATTATTGCATGATTAATCTTATATGATGATAACTGATGGATTGTGCTAGGATGGATTTATGTACTCAATTGTCTCTTAATATGTTTCCTTAATATTCCATCTTATGAGGATACCAGTCTAATGTTCCTTTTATTTGAATACTTTCTTTTTAAAATTGAAAATAGCTTTCGTTAATGACAAAAAGGTATGCGATTATTACAATGACAATTTAAGAGCAAAAAATTAAGGGATACTAGAGATGGACCAGTAGTTGCTCTAGGCATCAACCAAGCTTGGCATAATTATTAATTACTAATAAAATGTGCAAATAAGAAAATTAGCAACAAAAGTGTCACTATTAAAGTGTGTAAAGATCCATACATCATAAATACAAAAGTAAAGACCAATTGGCACAATAACAGAGATTCTAAGCACAAGCATGTGACATAAATGATCGAGGGACATAGCTGTCACTTTTCCATCATCGCCTACATGTATGTTAGAGTGCCTCAGTCATGATCATCGACCCTGTTGATATTTAGTAAGTGCCTCAGGGAGTGGGAAGTTCAAATCGTTGCCCTACATCTTCTGTTCTGGCTCACCAGAGAATGATATGGCTAGACTAACAATGGGCTACTTATTTTTCCAAGGTGATTATTTTAACCAAGGTTTGTTTGATCTGTTCTGCCTCTATCTAAAGGTGGCAGGATTTCTAAGTGTGCCTCATCATGTGGCCTGCCATGGAAGCTGTGGCAAGACCAGATGTGATTTCTGTCCCTTCAATCTGTACTTGTAGAGCCTTCCTTTGGTGGCACTTTTGTTCATAATACAAGGCATATTACTCCAATGATTAACAAAGCTATGTAGAATTCCTGATTCTGATGCCACTTTCTTGGCTTGGTTTTGGATCTGCATGGCACAATTGTACAGAATGGTAAAACAGTAAGTGAAAATCAACGACTCTTGAAGAAGAGAATGCCGGTGTAGAATGTGATTTTGTTTTCTCTACAAAAAATAACGAGTCTCAAATTTTAATGATTGCTTTGTAGTATAGAAATCAGAAAGTAGTCATCTCCTAAAAGAGCCTCGAGGCTTGAGCGAACTCACAGGGGCTGTTTGATTGGAGATGCATATCTGCCACCTGGTGCCTTAATGGTCGAACTTTGGGACAGAAAAAGAAAATATGTAAAAGGTTTTTCTTATTATGGAAGGGACAAACGAGGTGAGCAATGGCCATCTTGGCCTGTCAAAATCATATAGCTAAAGCTTGAAAGTAAGATACCATGTAAAAAGGCCTTTTGTCCCTTAATACTTCCTTACTTAACTTCTCTTGTAAAAACAAGCTCTCAAAAGGATTTTATTTCCCAACTAGAAGCATGCTTAAAATATTTTCTTTGGTTCTTTTATGTTTGATACATTACTAACTTTAACTTATTAAGTTTATAAGTAATGATTTGTTGTAAACCTTGTAGAAGTGTTACTGTTAGTATTATGAAGGGGAATGACTGTGGCTATTATGAGCTTATGAGGGCATACTATAAAACCGTCCTTTTGTCCCTCTGCAACTGTTGACTTCTTTGGCTTATTTACCTTTTACTTCATTAAAATTTTGAAATTTTAACAATCTATACATTGTACTGTCTTATAATTCACTAGAGAGTGGATGCCCACGAAAGGATTCTTAGACTTTAGGAGTAGTATTCCTTCAATATTGTTTGTGATATTTGCTATGAAGTGTCCAAGGTCATCCATAGTCATTTTTGTCCATTTCCTGATTGTTTTAGGTGTATCTTGCTCCTCCATTGTGTAATTTGCTTTTAGCATTTCTCTTGAAACAATGTCTCTGCTATTTTTGTTGGTTTTTGTAGTCGGACAAGTACTTCCACAGAGGCTCGGTGTCTAGCCTGTGGAAGTCGTCCTTGTAACCTCTCTGTAAACCTTAGGAAGTTCACTTTATGAGTAAATGTTCTTTTTATTAATTAAGTTAAATGCCTAAGTTAGTGGCATTAGTAACTTAAGTGAGAGTTTGATTAAGTCATAGCAGTTAGATCTAAATTGAACAAGAGATTATATCTCACCCGTCGATCACTTTAGGAGATCTAGGGTTTTGGACTTAGGTCAAATCTCAAGATTATAAAGGCAGCCTAGGTGAGAGGAGACACAAGTGATGGTACACAAAGAGTGAGTGAGCACTCAGGTGTGCTGGGGCAGGGGCCGAGGAAAGAGTGCAAAGGGGCAGCAAGGAAGATATCAGCCGGCAAGATCGAAGGACAAATCTTGGGCTAGGCTATTTGCTGATTTGTATTTCTTCAGAAGGGCCATTATCCTAGGATGGGAGCCCTGATTTTATAGCAATAAAATCATCACAGAACCGATTTTCTCGCAAGGGTTTTTCCAAGGGTTGTTTACCCGAAATCTCGTGTGCTATGTGTGATTGGTTTCTGTGTTTTATGCTTCCGCTGATTTTCGTTGAGTAACCTAGCTATGCAATTGTTCAATAAAGTGATTTTATTAGGAATAATTGTCGGGTGCTAGGTGTGCAGGAAAATTTAACAATTTTGAACTTTCAATTTTTTCAGTTATGCTTTTGGATGCCGTAGCTCCATTGTTTATGTCATATGTAATGATTACTACTAGAAGTTTTTTTGTTAGCAAGCACAAATATGATGTTATTGGTTACATCTATTGCAGATTCAATTGTACATAGAAAAAAATAAAAGATTATTATTAATGTTGTTATTTTTAATTCTCTCTTTTAAAAATCAGTTTTGTATGCTATTAAGTAGTAGAACTCACATAATACATATTGGAGCATGCAACTTATCAAATAATACCCAGTTTATATTAATTGAAGGTAGAGGTCCAGATTTCCAAAATGATTGAGGTATTCATCATAAGCTTTGTCCATTGCAAACCATGACATGGATGAGGTTGTTGGAAACTCTAGGTTTAATAGCTGAACCTATAGGGCTGCCTTTAACATCCCATTGCTCACACTCACTTCCACAAAAATAGTAAGTGTTTAACCTTTGTCTTCTCTTCGAAGAGATTGACCAAGTTTTTGAGTTGGTTGTCTTGTCTCTACCATTTGTGTACCTTTTTTGGGTTCATTTTTGGAGGGAGGTTGGGAACTTGTCAATGATAGATGGAGGTGGTTTGTTTCAAGGAGAGGGGTCAATGCTATAGTTTTTTTCATCTAATATTACATGTTCTTGACAACGTCTTGGTGACTTATATTTTCTTTATTTTTCTTGGCATTACTTGTTGAATTACTGTTGAACTTTTAATCATTTTGCATATGCCTTTCTTTTCTCTCTCATACGACTTGTATCTATTCTCTGCTGTGATCTACAAATTTAAACGAAACAATATATTGATAGGACTCAATATTCTTTAACTCCAAACCTTCAAATCACATGATCACTTTGAATGACTAAGCAACTACGCTTAATAGATTTTGTTCCTAGTTATTTGCTTCTATAGGAAGTATGGGTGTTGAGAAATGCATAGTGCAACCATACACATGTCCACGAGAATGAGAAGAGTTGACGATGACAATGGATCATGTAAGATTGGCCCTTGCATTTTCCACAAGCATAGAGAATATAAGTATTGCCCATTGAAGGAAACTAGAAATTCTATGACAAAGATTCATGGAAACAAAATTGGGACAATGAGTTAAGAGGTATTCAATGATAACATATAACTTGCAGTTCTTATGATTTAATTCTGTAGTTCAAATATGAGGAATTTGTTTTGTTTTCTTGAATATTCTAAAAAAAAATTGATAAAAGGAAGATGAACAATGTTTGAAGCGTTGAATTCAAAGGGCTTGAGGTGGCATTTTTTTTTGTTTTTGGAGGTTTTTTTCTAAGGACTCCAAGAATATTTTGAAGCATATAAGATAATATTCAGTGGGATAGTGAGAGATGCAAGGCTTCATGGAATAGTTGTTGGAGTTTCAAACCAAGTATCTTCCTATATGTTTTAGCATTTTATTAGTATTTCTTATGGACTCAAAAAGGTACTTCGGTGGAGTTGTGCTCAGATTTATCTAAACGGTACCTTGGTTTTGCGTTCAAGGCATATCAAGCACACTTTTTCTCAAAATCCTTGATTAATTTACATGGACATAAACGCTCGAGACAAAATCGCTCGGAGTCATACAAGGCTCTATTTGATTTTCTTGACTATTTCTACTATAATGTGTTTGGTCTTGGTTAGATGCCATTCTGAAAATTTGTTGACCAAGGATCTTAATTCAAGGGTTTACTTGTGGCCTTCCTAGTGACCTTGTGCACAAGGGAAATAATGCATTGTCCCAATGACCTCCAAAGGCATTAAAAAGGATCTTTCAATTTATAGGAGTGATAGGGGCTACTGAGGAGGAATTGAGGGGAATGGCTAAAATATGGTAGAAAGGAAATGGTGCCAAGAGGAAAAGGAAATATTTTTTCAAACAATTGACGACTAAGCATAAGGACCAAAAGATGATAGAAGGTGATGGACCTCATCCACATGCTAACCCACTTTCCTCATTTCAGGAGTCTCCAACATATTCCTAAAAAAGGTTGAGGGCGGAGATCCTAAATGCTTCATCTGAAATGAGGGGTGTTTTTTCCATGGAATAATATGTGGATTTTGTAGTGGACAAAACAAGTGATCCTTTTCTTGCTAGAAATAGGAACTAGTGAGGACCTTGTCTTCAATTCAATCGTAGAATCAATTAAAAAAGAGTTGTCATTTTGGATTTTCTAAAAAACGTGCCATTGGATAGAGACATTTATATATGATACATAGAAAATTGAGAAACACATGGGTGTTAGGTGGAGTCCTCTTGGGATCTTAGGAAAGGGTTCATATGTGTGGTCCTTGGCTATAATGAAGTGGCTTGGTTTGTCCTATTAAACGAGACGTGAATAATTTTAGGAGTTACTTCTTATGTCTAGTTTGGTGGGATGACTTCTTTAAACTTTAAACTATGTATTGAGCTAAACGTTTTCGAATTTGTATTGACTAGATAGTGAAACTATTTGGTAGGGTGTTGGTGATGAGAAAGTAGGCAACAATGTCAATCAGGTCATTTGCATCGATCTATGTTGAAATTGATTTAACTAGAAACTTCCTGTCTAAAATCGCCAAGAGTTGCTAGGGTGAATCCATGTCCAAAAGGTAATCTATCTTAACCTATCCAATGCTTGCTTTGCTTGTTTCCCTCTAATTATTTAGTCAAAGATTGTATCTTACAGAAAGAAGAGAAGGTACCTAAGAACCAAAGTATGCAGGAAAATAAAGATGGGGATGTACAAACAACAAATCAAGAAACAAATAAGAAAAAGGTGGGGAGAGTGGCCAAATCAAGGTGGGGAAGAAGAAAGGAAAATTTAGGTAGTCGGTAAAAGACTTTAAGGCAATAGGTGAAATTGGAAATTGACATGTGGAGATTTTGGAAACTAGTTTAGAATAATAACAACAAAATTGGGAAAGGAAATGATGTTATACATAGATAAAGGGAGTGTAGATTCTATGTGGGTTCTAGAATAGATCTAGGAAACTATGCCAGTGGACAAAAGGAAATTAGGACAATTAGAGAATGGACCTTCCTCTCTCACTTCTCTCATGTCTATTTCTAAGCATGGTTAGTGCCAACAAATAATAATGTTGTAGCTTTTGAACATGGACTCAATGAGTCATGTCCATGAATCTCAATTTTATGTTGTGGAATGTCATAGGTGGCTTAGGGAATGACATAAATTCTCTTATTTGATACCATTTACAACATCAAGCTAGATATCCTTTTTTTGGCAAGAAGTCAAAATCTTTGTTCATTGATAGGTCATCAATGGAAAGGTGTATCACTACAACCATGCGTGAGGATTGAGGAGTGGACTTTTGGTTGTCCTATTCTATTATGAATAGTGGGAAGTCCAATGTTTTAAAAGTCGGAATCGAACTCAGAATTGATCGAGGGTCAAATCGAAATTGATCAATAACTTGGTTTATGAATTGATGTTTGGACAACATCGGGAAGACATAGTCTTAGATTAATAATTAATAATATAATTATTGATTATTAAATACTATATATAATAAGTAAATGATAATAATAAATAGTTATTGATTATCCCGCAGCTATGAGCCACATCATTCATTTTGAGCCTTCCTGTTATGAGGAGGCAACTAGTCATCCAGTATGGAGAGATGTCATGATGGAGGAGTATCAATCCATCATGAAGAATGATGTGTGGGATATTGTTTCGAGACCTGAGGGGAAGTTTGTAGTGACTTCCAATTGGATCTACAAGATCAAACACATAGTTGACGGGAGCATTGAGAGGCACAAAATGAGATTTGTTGCTAGAGGATTCTTTCAGGTGGAGGGAATAGATTACGAGGAGACATTTGCTCTTGTTGCTCGATACACTTCTATCTAGATGATTATTTCCCCTACAACGTCCATGGGTTGGAGAGTACACCAGATGAATGTAAAGACAACCTTTCTCAATGGAGAGATTGAGGAAGAAGTATACATCAAGTAGCCAAATGGTTTCGTGATAAATGAGGAGTCTCATGTGTGTAGGTTGAAGAACGCCTTGTATGGACTCAAGCAACCACCTCGAGCTTGGTATGTGAGGATTGATGGACACTTGATGATTTTGGGCTTCGGCAAAAGTGTTGTCGATCCTAGCCTATACTACAAGACTGTTAATGGTGAGTCCCTGATTTTGGTCCTCTACGTTGATGATTTATTCCTCACCGATATAGAGAGCCTTATTACTAAATGCAAGTATGCGTTGGCCTCTAAGTTTGCGATGAAGGACCTTGGTATGATGCACTACTTCTTGGGACTAGAGGTGTGGCATAGAACTGATGATATCTTCCTGAGTTAGGGGAAGTACACGGTTGAGATATTGAAGAAGTTTCGGATGTTGAACTTGAAGCCCGTGGCTACACCAATGGTGACGAATCTGAAGAAACTAAGTGTGTCTTCTTTCGATTTTGATGAAATTGATCCGACTCTGTATAGACAACTGATTGGATCATTGATGTATCTGGTTAACACCAGATTAGATATTTGTTATGCGGTGAGTACACTTAGCCAATTTATGAGTCAGTGGAGACAGACACACTGGATTACTACGAAGCATGTGCTGAGATACCTGCGAGGCAATGTTGGACATGGTCTGAGATATACTTCCAGTATTGACATGAGATTGCAGGGATATACCGACTTTGATTAGGCAGGGAGCGCAATGGACAAGAAGAGCACCTCTGGGTGTTGCTTCACTTTGGGATCTCCCATGGTTTCCTAGTGTAGCAGGAAACAAACTTATGTGGCCTTGAGCATCGCAAAATCATAGTACATTGCATTGAGTGTGGCAGTCCACGAAGTAGTGTGGCTTCGCAAGCTCTTTGCAGATTTATTTGGACATGTGCTGGATTCCATTGTTATTCCGAGACATGGTGCAGAGGAAGGAAGTACTGGTGCAGTACCTTCCTACATATGAGCAAGTTGTTGATGTTCTTACCAAACTAGGACGAAGTTCGAGTACTTCCGTGACAGACTTGGCGTGGCAAAGAATGTCTCCCTCTTTGAGAGGGAGTGTTGATGTTTGCAGCTTCTTGAGACATTCTCCACATCGTACTCCTCTGTGAATGAGTTGAGTTGATTTGTGAGGACACTTATTCGAGAAGGGATACATGGGTTTGGGCTTACCCAAGAAGGGATAAGTGTGTTGATCTGTGAGGACACTTATTCGAGAAGGGTAGCCCAATGTCCCTTGTGGAGAGCACATGAGGACATGCCAAGGGAGTTGACCTTGATGTCACACACTATGGGGAGTCGACTTTAGTGTTTCTAGAGGGAGTAGCCTCTAGAAGTCCACATGGGAGTGCCATGTGCGACAGACATTCTCTAGATCGTACTCCTCTGTGAACTGAGTTGAGTTGATTTGTGAGGACACTTATTCGAGAAGGGATAAGTGGGACACTTATCCGAGAAGGGATAAGTGGGTTTGGGCTTATAGCCCAATGTCACTTGTGGAGAGCACATGAGGACATGTCAAAGGAGTTTACCTTGACGTCACACACTATGGGGAGTTGACCCTAGTGTTTCTAGAGGGAGTAGCCTCTAGAATTCCACATGGGAGTGCCATCTGTGACAAAACTTTTGCTACTACAATGGTTGTGTACCACTGGTGGAGACTGTGTGTCTCTAGACAATAGTTATGTACTACTACAATGGTTGTGTACCACTGCTGGAGACTGTGTCTCTGGACAGTAGTTGTGTACTACTACAGTGGTTGTGTACCTCTGGCAGTGACTGTGTGTCACTAGATAGTCACTGTGTGCTACTAGCAGTGGTTGTGTACTAATGTGGAAAGATACCTCCCTAGCTAAGAGGGAGTGTTGATGTTTCAACATTGGGCGGACCTTCTCCTAGATTGGGTTGCAGACCAAGGGAGATAGGATACATTTATCATAATGGTGCACTTGTGGTAAATGGGCCTAGACGTAGTCCTTCCTTGATCATGACAAGGAATAATATGAACTCGAGGTGCTTGAAGTGCTTTCCACGTGTCAGTTAGCATCAGGCTGACATTCACTCACAGGTGTGTACTTGTGGTGAAGGATCTTGGTGTGGTCTTTGTCCTAGTCATGGTGATTTGACAAGGAATGATAAAGACTCAAGATGCTATATGCTATTACATACGAACCCAGAGTGAGCCTGATCTCGGAGAGAGTCAATTGGCTCAAAAGGGAGAGCCGTAGAAGGAGTTTCTCCTCGGTTCAGGTGGGAGAGAGATATTTCCCGAGATCGACAGACAAGTGTCATGACTCTAGGGTGAAGTTTGTATACTTCAGAGACAAGCTTGGCATGATGTAGAATGTCTCCCTCGTTGAGATGGAGTGTTGATGTTTGGACAACATCGGGAAGACATTCTCTTAGATTAATAATTAATAATATAATTATTGATTATTAAATATTATATATAATAAGTAAATGATAATAATAAATAGTTATT
>JZKD02S1831929.1:48913-81781 GCA_000966675.3 Picea glauca | reverse complement strand
AATCAATTTGTAGGTTAATGGGAGTGAAAGCAACCCTATTCAAAAAACTAAACAACATTTTTTATTAACAATTTACAAAATGTGTGACCAAAATTTGCTCACACTTTTTTCTAGGGTTTTGTAGACTACTAAAAAGTAAATTTACAAGCTAATATAGATTCAGATACAGAGGAGGACCCTCATTTCCTTCTATCCATTGATTATATGATATTTTCCCTCTTGCATCTGGATAGCCTTCTTGGATAGAAAGTTTTCCTCCTTATTGTGTTCTTGATAAATGTGAGAGAAACTGATAGTACTGAAAGACTTAGTGAGCTCTTTAATTCTATCCTTCTAGCTCACTAAGGAGATTGCATGTAGTTTCCCTATGCTATTCAACCAGTCGATAACTATTTTAGAGTCTCCAAAAACCTGCAGGGCATCAATATTTAACCGAGCTGCCAAGCTAAGGGTAGCCCAAACACCTAGTAATTATGCCCTAGTGTTGGTACCTGGGCCACAATTGTAAGTCCATTTGTAAACAGTTTTGCCATTGATCCTTATCAATCCCCATGTCCCACTCTGAAGTCCATTTGAGAGCGTTGCTCCATCAAACTAGCCAACTGTTGTCATTCATTGAAGAGGTATCTGGATAGTTCTGGCTATGGCCACTTTCTGAGAATCTAATATGTTATCAACTTTACCGAGAGATTTGTAAACAACTGAAGAGATAAAGGGGTTTCCATTTTCAAAATTTTTATTATTATGTTCCAACCAAATAAGACAACAAACAAGAGGTGGAAGAGTAATGTATTTTCGCTCCTTTTTTACCCAGCTATCATAACAAGCATTTAAAGAGATTCCTTCCCAATCATTTTTTATATTAAGCCCTCCTTTTATCCTATGCCAGACTTGTTGAGTAAAATTAAACTTGACAAACATATGCATCACTAACTCTGTTTCTTTTGAGCATAAATGGAAAATACTTGGACCTTCCCAACCTTTTCATTGCAGATTATCCCATGTAAGGATTTTATTTTCAGCAGATAACCAAGTGAAAAGTCTATTTTTTAGAGCAATGTCCCAGGACCACAATCCTCTCCTCCAACCACCAATAGACTGCTGCCAATTTTTTTTTGTTATGGCACTATAAACATTTTTTACTGTAAGAATACCTGATTTATCTCCTCCAGTCCACTTAAGCTCATCTTCTTTATTTTGTAGTTGAACCCTCGAGCCAGTTAAAGCCCTACAATAGAAGTCCCATTCCTTTTCCATATCTCCAGTGAGTCCAAGCTCAAGACTATTTTTCTGATGATCAGCTATAATCCCCGTCCTGTTAATACCTCTAGCCTAATAGAGGTAGTTAATTTTTTTGTGCTTTAAGACTGTTAAGAGATCTCTAGAGAGCAAAGAGGAGTTCCCTAGTCCCAAAATTAAGTCTTTTCCTATTAAAACTGAGTGTCCAGACCCAAGACTCCAACTCAACCAATGAGTAATCAAATGTAAAGACTTTAATAGGTTTTTCCAAGTTTGAGAAGCAAAGATCGATCTATTGGTAGTCGTTCTGAACCAAGTAGAGACCGAAACATATGGAAGATTGTATCTTTGATTACCCTATGCCAAATACCATCCTTCATCAATGCTTGCCATAGAGAGTTTGTTGCCAAAGCTCTATTAAAAAGAAAAATATTTCTTAATCCCCAGCCACCCAGGAGCTTAGGTTTGGCAATAATTTCCCAACTACACAGATCTAAATGTTGTTTTTCACTACATCTTGACAAAAGAAAGTTGAAAATTATGATCTTATTGAGCACAGATACAGGAATGGCAATTAGTGCCATCCAATATACCAATTGGATTTCAAGTACAACTTTGATAAGAATGAAGTGACCTCCAAGAGATAGCCATCTGTTACACCAATGATTGATCCTTTTTTCAAACTTAGCTATTAACCATCTCCATTCTACAGCCTTGTAATTATCAGCTTTAAGAAGTATCCGAGGTATCTGAAGCCTTCCGAGAGATCAACAAAATTGTAGGGAAAGGCTTCTTTAAACTTTTCTAATATCTCCCCTTGAATTCCAGAAAAATGAATTGTAGACTTTGTCAAGTTTACCTTCATACCCGATGCACTGCAAAAGATTTTTAGAAGGTCATTTATCTCTTTTCATTCATGTAAAGAGGCCTTAAAATAAAAAGGTTGGTAAATTGCATAACCCTATATAACTAAAATTCATCATATATTCACCCTTATTTAATCAAAGTCAATTAACGATAGATTTTATTTATATTTAATAAAGTTTTAGATGGTCAATGACAAGTGTTTTTATTTTTATTTATTTAATTGTTAAGAGTATGTATTATGGTCAATTGGGTTTAGTTTGAGTGATTGGGAGAAATATTCTAAAAAAATATAAGTGAATTCTATTAAATTCTAAACCTTGGTGTTGGTGTTAGTGTTACATCTACTGCTTACTCCTTAGCTACTAGATTTGAGTAATCACAATCTCAAAAGACAAAATCAAGATCTCGCTCACGAAGGTTTGGATCATGCTCACAAGTGTTTGGATCTAGCATTGGCTTGGGTAGCCACGATGGGATTTTTGGGCAGAATGTTAATAAGGTCTAACAATGAAATCTCTCGGTCTTCCAAGGAATTATCCCATAGATTATACAGAACGATTTTTATCCTCCTCATACAAGATCAATTCTCTTAAGTGACATAAGTATATTGTTATAATGAGTTTGAGCTTTGATACTGATCAACCTTGTATCTTAAAATATATATTTTAATAAAAATAAATCTTCAAATATCTATGTGAAAATCCAAAAATTAAAACCCTATGATAAATCAAAATAATAACTTATTTTAATCTTTCTATATTAAATTTTTGATATACTTAAAATTTTTTTTTAATAACAAGTTATCGTATATACACATTATAAAAAAAAGGCATCTAAATTTTTGTGCGTAAAAGCATAGATGATATATCAAAGTTACATAAAACAAGCTTATTTCAACCAAAATTTCATATTTTCAAAAAATTATGCGTCATGAAATATGGTGTGTTCAGGACCCAGGCACATCTAGGTGCAGGCATAGGCAGAAATACAGAACAATATGGATCAAAAATTTTGAACTATAACTTTGTGGGTCTGCACGGGTTCATAAAACCCATGCACACACATCTTGCACAAATTTTCTCCTTAAAACCTCTGTTTCATACCATTTTTCCCATGGAAAATCTTGTCTAAACTTAATTGCTCCCAGGAATCCAATTTCAATGTACCTGGGATGTATCAAACGACGCAAGAGAGCCCTGGCCATGAGTTCTAGCAGTGAAATCAGTTCAGAAATTGATCTCGAAGGAATATGAGTTCCAAACCCTGTGCTGGTTGGACCTTTGACACCAATGGGAATGGACCCTGCCACTTATAAGTTAGAATAGATAGGAAAGGCTCTCCCATGAAACAACTCTTACCACAACCAATATGCATTTGATATTTTGAGACATGGGTCCCACTTTCAGCCAATGCATGGAGGTGAGATATGTAGTGGAAAGATGATACCAAGCCACAAGCCACATGGATAATTAGCATGGCACAAATGTTAACCATGCAAGTGCCAAGCCAGATGGATAATTGCATGGAAACCATGCCAAGCTAGATGGATAACCATGCAAGTGCTTCAGCGCATGGACATATCCTCCCAGTTCAGTCATTCAAATTGATAAGAACAGAGTCGAGACATTTAAGTAGTCCTGACTATGACATCCTTAGTTGCAACACTCCGAAATAATTCTTCCATTTCCACCCAGATTTTAGAGAATTTGCCATCCTTGCTTTTCAGATTTTAGAGAATTTTCCAGTGATCCTCCTCCTGCACCATTGCTTCCATATACATGCTAGCTTGAGACAGATTCTACCATATGGAATGAACCTACGCCCCTTATTGGTAGCTTATGGGGATAGAAGCAATCATGGATTGTGTTGTGGGTGAACGGCTTAAGTGAATGATTGATATGAACAAATTCATGTAGGTAGTTAATTTATGGGGCTTTTGGTCAGTTTCTGAACCGATGGCTTTTGTTAATGGCTTCTATGTGCACTTTCAGTGCACGCGCTCCATTTAAAACATACCAGAGGAACCTTCACCGCATATCCGAGGAACGGTCACAACATGTGACAAGAACCCAACACGATTAGCTGGATGCTCTTGAGCCAAGATAGATTTACCAAAGCCCATATATACTAGAATGGTCAACTACTTGTAATGTCCCCCACCTCTTGATGAA
The DNA here is from genome assembly GCA_000966675.3 of Picea glauca. Lineage (NCBI taxonomy): Eukaryota > Viridiplantae > Streptophyta > Pinopsida > Pinales > Pinaceae > Picea > Picea glauca. Next base: position 77,504 of record JZKD02S1831929.1, on the reverse strand, counting down.
GAGGTTTGGAAGACTTAGTGGTCTAGGTGTCCCCACTAGGCCATAGTCTCACACTAAGGGGAAGGGTCAACCAAACTAAGGTTATATTCTTAAGTTGACTTGATAAAAAGGTGAAAAAAGAGCTAAAAGATAAATCAATGAAGAAATAGAAGCGCTGGAGGTTGAGTTAGGAGTTAACCCTAGGGTTACCCTAACTCAATAGAGAAATAGAATAAAAGTATAAAGGAAAGGCTGGGGTGCACCTATGAGGCATTTTGGATTTTGGAATTTGCTTGTTGATGCTCTTTAGCATACAGTTTGAGGGTTTTGCTGTTACAGACCCTTGTGAAAAACTCAAGGGTGAAAGACCCACTCACCTTGTTCCAAGCTTGGTATCGGGGATGAAATACTCCACCCACACCATTCTACACTCATCACAGATTCATCTATCGATTTAGAAGAGCAGCAGGGTCGTACTGTTCAGGGATTTCCAGCAGGGGCGCACCATATCTTGAAGAAGAGTTCGATCCAGCCAATTGAGAGAGCCTTGGGGTATTCCGGCACTTGGGTTCTATTTGCAGGTCCTTGACCAACATTTTGGAGTCTTTCTTGAAGAGTTATTACCATCAGATATTTAGCTACAGATTGGGACGACCTTGAGGCAAGGAGGACATCTTGTGATTCAATATTTCTCAGATCTAGGGAGTTCTACCTAGGATCTGAACCTGAAACTTCTCCTAAGGTGTTATCATAGCCCAATCTATCATCCTAGAGAGTTTCAGAGGTTTTTGAGGTGTTCCTCATACAGAACGAATTATTGAGCTATTCAGGGCTTCAGGAGGGCGCAGGTTGTATTAGGGTTTCAGCCATTGGAGGAGGAGGATTGAGTATTTGAGCTTCAGACTTCCGGGAGGGGTTTCCTTGGCCCCGATATACGTTTTGGTGGAGTTTGGCATAATTTGGAAATCTCCTTCAGCTGGGCCGAAATATTGGCCTCTTATCATCCAACAGGACGTACCAACAACCCAGGGGGTTGGAGGTTCACTTGTTGTTTGAACATTGGGTCTTCACATTGTATTCAACCTTTGGAGGCTTATTTTGTATTGTCGGGTGCATTTTGTAGCAGCTCATATAATCTATCTATTGGAGCCATCTGAGGACCATTCCAGATCTGCTCTATATTGTATCAAGTTCATGCTTTTTCATAATAAAGGTCATATCTATGCTTGTGTTTCCCACATCTTGAGTATTGTTATGATCTTGCATGTATTGAGTAGATATTGTATGAACTATGACTGGATAACTGAAATAAACCCTAAGGCTGAAATATCAACAACTACCTGCATACCAAATAATTAATAAACACATCAGTAGTAGTTAGTGGTTTCAAGCAGAAAAATTGGCCTAGGATCATTATAGTGGTATCAAATCTTTGATCCTCTCATCCTATGAGGATTAACGCATGCATAGGTACAATGGTATCTACATGGGAAGAAAGAAGAAACAAGCAAGTGAAACAAAGGCCGAAATGGAGGGTTTAGGTGAGGAAGGTGAATCCCGGGGCTTAGCTTACTTGGCAAGAGAATTCAATAAATCCATAAACCAAACAGAAAATAAACTTGTCATCCACCTATAGGAGAACTATGACATAACCTGCAAAGGACAAGCCGAAATTAATAAGACCTTGAAAAAGGTAGATGATAACCCGAGGAAGGTGGACGAGAACCAGACTAGGATAGTCGAACTATTGCTGCAGATGACTCATAAGGGGAAAGGTCCAGAGATATATGAAAACAGAGAGACTGGTGGTTCACAGGGTGGAAACAGGTATAATCCAGAAAAGGCCCCCAGATATAACTCTGAGCATATTCCCTATCATCAGTCTGAAGGGAGCCATGGAGGAGGCACCCCACATGGGAAAATCGGTAACAGGGCTACCCCTAGACCATACTTACCCACGTTCACAGATGGACAGACACAATAGGAATAGGTGGATGATTTTGTTGAGCAGATGGCTCAGTATACCAGGGAGTACCATGAGCTAGACTTGGTGATTTAGAGACAGATGTCTTTGGATCAATACTGCCAACTTAAGTTCAGAAACAAACCCAGGCTGAACCACATAAGAAATTATGAGTTGGAATGAAGGGGGAAGATAGAGATCCCATACTTTGATGGTATGGCCAAGATGACAACACAGGCGTGGGTACAAAAGTTGGATACTTATACACAACTTAACCCCATGAGAGAGATGGAAGCCATCAAGTTTGCCACCATGTAATTGGATGGAAAAGCTCATGATTGGTGGTACCATGGATTGACCACACTAGGCCACAGTCAGATCATGGAATACACAGATTTCACTCAGAGGCTCATTGACTGTTTTGACCAGGGGGATCTGGAGTTGCATTTTAGGGAGCTCACACAACTCAGACAGACAGGGGCACCAAAGGTATACATTGAATAATTTCAGAGGCTAATGGTCATGGTGCAAGACATGTCATCAACTAGACTTATGATGTTGTTTACTGAAGGGTTGATGGAACTCTTGAAGGGTTGGGTGAAGGATTTCAAGCCTACCAATCTATAGGATGCTATTTGGAGGACAAGGAACCTAGGACTAGCTACCAAACCAAAATTTATCCCTAGACCACCTCTTAACACAGGAGGAAGAGATCAAAGACCTTTGGTGAACCCGGAAGGACATGACCCAAGGGGTTTTGACAGGGGCCGTGGCAGAATAGATGACAACACTAGGAGGGAACTGAGGAGGAGGCAACTCTGCTTCATGTGCAAAGAACCATGGAACCCATCACACAAGTGCATGGGCCGTGGCCAGGTACACTACATAGAGGTGACTTCAGACAATGAGGATGAGGAAGATTATGGTCAAATACAAAACATAGAGGCCGAAACCACAGAGGCAACAGAAGAAGAGGTCCCAGAATAGGACAGTACGGATAGGGGGAAAGCCACCTTGGCATCTATCAGCGGGGTGCCCAAATTCAACACCTTCAGGATGAGGGGGGCCTTGCAGGGATAGAAAGTATCCGTATTGATTGATGGGGGAGCCTCTCATGACTTCATTGACTCAGCATTGTTGAAGATGAGATATATACCCACAATATAATTTGAAGGGTTCAAGGTAGAGGTGGTAGTTGGTATCACTATGCCTTGTGACAGGTACATTCCAGGTATGAAGCTCACCTTGGGAAGGCATGAGCTAAGACATGATGTCTATGTGATGGACCTTTTAGACACTAACATCATCCTAGGAGTTCATTGGCTCAGCACATTAGGGCCTATCACCACCAACTACAAGACCATGGAGATGTCTTTTACAGAGGAGGGTAGATGAAAGGTAGTGCTCAGAGGCATGACAAGTAATTCTTCTAGGGTCGTTACGACCAAGAGGATGGAAGCCATCTCCAGGAGATAGGAAATTGTGTATGCAACTGACTGTAGGATTTCAGCACGTGTGGATGAGAAGGGTAAGGTGCACTACACCCCAGAGATCAAAGAGATCCTTGACAGACACCACAAGGTGTTTGGGCCGATTCCTCCAGGTGTGCCACCAGACAGGGGGTTTGAGCACATCATTGAACTAGAGGCAGGGGATAAACCAATCATCACCACACCATATAGGCACCCAAGAAAGTATAAAGATGATATAGAGAAGGCCATCAAGGAGCTTCTAGACATGGGACACATCAGGCCAAGCTCTATCCCTTTTGCTTCTCCATTAGTCTTGGTCAAGAATAAAGATGGGACTATGCAGATGTGAATTGACTTCCAGGCCTTGAATAAAAAGATGATCAAAAACAGGTACCCTATACCCATGATTGATGAATTGCTAGAAGAACTTCATGGAGCTGTCTATTTCACAAAGGTTGACCTTCATTCTGGCTACCATCAAATCAAGATGAGGGAGGAGGATATCTCAAAAACAACTTTCAGGTGTCATTACGACCATTATGAGTTCTTGGTGATGCCCATCGGGTTAACCAATGCCCCAACCACGTTTCAATCTTGCATGAACCATGTGTTCAACAAACAACTGAGGAAACACTTGTTAGTATTTTTTGATGACTTGCTCATTTACAACAAGACGTGGGAGGAACACCTTCAGCATGTGGACCAAATCCTGTCTATCATGGAGGAACAATCACTGTACGCTAAGGAATCCAAGTGTGAGTTTAGGATGATAGAGGTACTCTACTTGAGACACATCATTGGAGCAAAGGGGGTACAGGTACATCATGAGAAAATAAAAGCCATTATGGAGTGGCCTACTCCTAAGACACTCACAGAGTTAAGGGGATTCCTAGGCATATGCACATACTACAGGAAATTTTTCAAGGGGTTTTCTCAACTGTGTGCACCCTTGACCGATTTGACTAAAAAGGGGGCCTTCAAATGGAGTGATGAAGCTCAAGCTACGATGGAGAAAATGAAAAAGGTGATGAGCACATGCCTAGTCCTAACCCTTCCATATTTCGGCTTGCCTATCACCTTGGAGTGTGATGCCTCTGGGGAAGGTATAAGGGCCGTACTGATGCAAAATATGCACTCTCTTGCCTATGAAAGCTAGAAACTTAGGGGTCCTGAGCTGCTTTACAACATTTATGACAAATAAATGCTAGCTATCATGCATGCACTAGCCAAATTTCGACAATATTTGGTAGGTGCACGGTTCATGGTCAAATCAGATCATAACAATCTTAAATACCTATTGGAGCAGAAGGACTTGAATGAAAGGAAAAAAAAATGGGTAAGAAAAATACAGGCCTATGACTTTGACATTGAATTCGTCAAAGGGAAGAACAACGCAGTGGCTGATGCATTATCTAGGAGGCCATCCATTTTCTCCATGACATGGATGTCAGTTGACTGGAAGGACCACTTGGTGGTGGAGTATGCAAAGGATCAGTTTGCTTGTCACCTATTGGATGGACAGATACAAGATCATAACTTTAGGATCGTGAAGGATCTCATCTATTACAAAAGCCAAATTTTCTTGTTTCCTGGATCGACTTTCAAGGCCAAGGTATTACATGCATGCCATAACTCACCAGTGGCAGGGCACCAAGGGATTAGTAAGACATACAGACAGGTGAGAGAGAGGTTCTCATGGAAGGGCCTCAAGGAATATGTGATTAAGCATGTCAAAGAGTGCACTACCTACCAAGAGAACAAGGATGAGCACACTCACCCAACAGGACTACTGCAACCCTTACCCATTCCAGAGCACAAGTGGGAAATCATATCCATGGATTTCATCACCGGCTTGCCCATAGCGCAGAGAAAGGACTGCATTTTCGTAGTAGTGGACAGGTTGATGAAGTTTGCACACTTCTTCTCCATAGCCACAGACTTCAGTGCAACACAGGTGGCCAAACAATTTTTCGGAGAGGTCTTCAGGTTGCACGGCCTACCCAAGACCATTGTCAGTGATAGGGATAGCAGGTTCATGAGTATGTTTTGGCAGGAATTGTTCCGATTAGTTGGCATGGCCTTGACCCCTAGTACCAACTATCACCCTTAGATGGATGGTCAGACCAAAATAGTCAACAAATGGGTGGAAGGCTACCTCAGGAATTACATAGCAGGACAACATAAAGCATGGGTCAGATGGTTGCACTTGGGAGAATACTATTATAACACCACCCATCATGTATCCATAAGCATGACACCATTTAGAGCCTTATACAACTATGATCCAATATCCTTTGTGGAGATTGACTTTGGTGACAACATGGCAACAATGGTACAGGATTGGGTACAACAGAGCCAAGACATCCTTAGAGAGTTGAAGGATCATCTACAGAGAGCAAAGAACCAGAAAAAGGTCCAAGCAGACAAGCACAGAGTGGAGCGTACTTTTGAGGTTGGTGACTTAGTATATCTAAGTCTCCAACCCTACAGACAGGCTTCTATAAAAAGAAGTGGAGCAGAGAAGCTACAATCACGCTTCTTTGGGCAATACAGGATCAACAGAAGGATAGGGGCCATAGATTATAAGCTGGAGCTTCCACAGGGCAACAGAATACACAACGTCTTCCATGTATGCTGCCTGAAGAAGGCCATCGGCCAACACATCATTCCCATTGAGACACTACCTCCCATGGACAAAGAAGGACAACTTGTGTTGATTCCGGAAGAGATATTGGAGGTTCGAGAGAAGAGGGTCAGTAAGAGAAGCATCGAGGAGTATTTAATCAGGTGGAAAGATCTACCCATTGAGGATGCCACGTGGGAGAATGAACAGATGGTACGAAAGACAGGTTTGGAATTGCTTGAGGACAAGAGATTTAAAGCAGGGGAGACTGTAATGTCCCCCACCTCTTGATGAAGAGGTTTGGAATACTTAGTGGTCTAGGTGTCCCCACTAGGCCATAGTCTCACACTGAGGGGAAGGGTCAACCAAAATAAGGTTATATTCTTAAGTTGACTTGATAAAAAGGTGAAAAAAGAGCTAAAAGATAACTCAATGAAGAAATAGAAGCGCTGGAGGTTGAGTTAGGAGTTAACCCTAGGGTTAACCTAACTCAACAGAGAAATAGAAGAAAATTATAAAGGAAAGGCCGGGGCACACCTATGAGGCATTCTGGATTTTGGTATTTGCTTGTTGATGCTCTTGGGCATACAGTTTGAGGGTTTTGCTGTTACAAACCCTTGTGAACAACTCAGGGGTGAAAGACCTACTCACTTTGTTCCAAGCTTGGTCTCGGGGATGAAATACTCCACCCACACCATTCTACACTCATCACAGTTTCATCTATCGATTTAGGAGAGCAACAGGGCCGTACTATTCAGGGATTTCTAGTAGGGGCACACCATATCTTGAAGAAGAGTTTGATCCAACCAATTGAGAGAGCCTTGGGGTATTCCGACACTTGGGTTATGTTTGCAGGTCCTTGACCAACATTTTGGAGGCTTTCTTGAAGAGTTATTACCATCAGATCTTTAGCTACAGATTGGGACAACCTTGAGGTAAGGAGAACATCTTGTGATTCAATATTTCTCAGATCTAGGGAGTTCTACCTAGGATCTGAACCTGAAACTTCTCCTAAGGGGTTATCACAGCCTGATCTATCATCCTAGAGAGTTTCATAGGTTTTGGAGGTGTTCTCATACAAAACAAATTATTGAGCTATTCATGGCTTCAGGAGGGCACATGTTTTATTAGGGTTTCAACCATTGGAGGAGGAGGATTGAGTATGTGAGCTTCAGACTTCTGAGAGGGGTTTCCTTGGCCCCGATCAACATTCTGGTGGAGTTTGGCATGGTTTGGACATCTCCTTCAGCTGGGCCAAAATATTGGCCTCTTATCATCCAACAGGATGTACCAGTAGCCCAGGGGGTTGGACGTTCACTTGTTGTTGGCACATTGGGTCTTCACATTGTATTAAGCCTTTGGAGGCTTATTTTGTATTGTCGGGAGCATTTTGTAGCAACTCATATCATCTATCTATTAGAGCCATCTATGGACCATTCCAGATATGCTCTATATTGTATCAGGTTCATTCTTTTTCATAATAAAGGTCAAATCTATGCTTGTGTTTCCCACATCTTGAGTATTGTTATGATCTTTCATGTATTGAGTAGATCTTGTATGAACTATGACTGGATAATTGAAATAAACCCTAAGGATGAAATATCAACAACTACCTGCATACCAAATAATTAATAAACACATTAGTAGTAGTTAGTGGTTTCAAGCAAAAAAAATGGCTTGGGATCATTACACTACTAGCAGTGCAGCAGGATGAACCAACGTTCGATCTGGGCCCTCCGCAGGACATACATGGCTTCTCATATTGCTTCTGGGCATGGCTCTTGCTCTCGTACCGTCTCTCAAAATTGAGTCTGTAATACTCCTAATAGAGTGGACTCCACCTTCGTTCAAAGTAATATCTGGGGTTAGTAGAGAATGAGGTGCACACAGATTGGAGTCTGATGCCGAGGCTGGTCGTGGAAGTGGCCAAAGGGAATGGCGGAGGTGAAGGAAGCCAAATTCAAATGGAACAAATGAATTGTATATCTTAAATTTAAATTTTAGTTAGTTATCCACTTTTATTATGATCCATTTTTAATTAAGATTGATTTTTTAGTTGGGAAGGTAGTGAAAAATTTAATGTTTATTATGATCCATTTTTAATTAAAATTGATTTTTTAGTTGGGAAGGTAGTGACAAATTTAATGTTTGATTTTTTAGTTGGGAAGGTAGTGACAAATTTAATGTTTGATTTTTTAGTTGGGAAGGTAGTGAAAAATTTAATGTTAATTTAATGTTAGGTATGCACTTTTATTATGATCAATTTTTAATTAAAATTGATTTTTTAGTTGGGAAGGTAGTGAAATAGGGGAAATTACTTAGTGTTAATTTTAATAAGAAAAAATTATATATATACTTTTTTTTTTCTGATTTGATATTGTGAAAAGTGGGGACCTGTTACTTTTTTCTGATTTGATAATGGTAATGGGTAGAGCCATGTGCCTGCATGCATGGAGGTGGTGGAGAATGTGGCCATGTGGCCATATTTGTCAGACATATACATTGAAATTTAGGAGGACGAGCGTATTTGTTATACATTTTTGGGTGTATTGAAAACTTTTAAATTAGGTTAAAACTTGGAAAACTTGGAACAAATAGGTGCATTGAAAACTTAGAACTTAGGTTAAAATTTAGAACAAATAAATTGCATCCAAATCATAAGTTAAAAATGACGATTGAGAATGTATTTTTAGAACTTAGGTTAAAATTTAGAACAAATAAATTGCATCCAAATCATAAGTTAAAAATGATGATTGGGAATGTGTTTTTACATTGGGAGGAGCGAAGCCTCCAATAAGACTTTCATTGTTGGAGCGAATAGGATCGTAGATAAATAATTTTTATTAAAATATTTAATATAAAAAATTACAACCCTTGATACAAAGTTATGGATATACCAAATGTATTAAAAGTCAACTGCAAACTAATTGACGGTCAAAACCGTATCGAGCGCTAGAATCCCTTATTGCCTTCGGCAGGGACTAATAACTAAAGAGCATATTTGAATTAAAAGGAAGTAATATATGCCTTTCAAAATAGTTTAATTTTTCTTTTTTAAGATAAAGATAAATTATTTCTTTTCTTTATTATAATAAAGCATTCTTGATTTATGGTGTGCATTATGATGGGTCACTTTCCACACCATATCTTGATTTAATAAAAGTGTACAAGTTGTTTTCAAAAGTACATGGTACATATTTGATCATAGTTGATTTCTCTTCCTGAATTTGATCATAGTTTTCAAAAGTACATGGTACATATTTGATCATAGTTGATCTCTCTTCATGAATTTCATCATTGGTGTGAATCTTATAGAGAAGAGTTGGGCAATTTTGATCATCCATGTTGTCCCTTAGTTTTTTTAGATTATATGGAGAAAAGTTGGGCAATTTTGATCATCCATGTTGTCCCTTAGTTTTTTTAGATTATATGGAGAAAAGTTGGGCAATTTTGATCATCCATGTTATCCTTAGCATAGCTTTTTAAAGATTATATTGTAGTGTTGTTATTTACATAGCTTGTAGTGTTGTTATTTGCATAGCTTTTTTTGGGTTTATAATGTAGTGTTGTTATTTGCATAGTTTTTTTTTTGGTTTATAATGTAGTGTTATTTTTTGCATAGTTTTTTTTGGGTTATAGTGTAGTGTTGTGTGGTTTTTGTTTTTTGGAAAAAAAGTGCAGTTCATTATATTAATAAACCACATTGTATATAGTATTTAAGTATTTCTTCCAGGTAAGTATATATGTTGCAAATAATCAACTGTTCATTCTTATGTATACAACCGACCATATAAACAATTCATCTATGAGCCTATCAATGAACTCTAATGCTTCCTGAGTCTATGCAAAATTATCTTGTATATCTAAACAAGATATATACAACAACATAAGTTGATTATATATGTGGACCTTAAAAAACTTGTAAATCCGAAAAAAATCATATGTCAAAAGGTCCAGGATCAAATTCCTGAAGGGTATCTCCAGTCTGTTCCCATCATTGCCATGTGCCCTCAGTAAGCTGCATACCCATCTTGGACAGAGCATCAACCACATGATTCCTTTCCTGGTAGATGTGTAAAAAAATGATATGGATGAAGAGACTCAAAAGAGGAGTAATTTGATCATATATAAATCTCAAAAAGATATTTTTTGGTGGCCTTTTCAATCTGAACAAATCTATGATGAGTTTTGAATCACCAAAATTTTTGAGATTCTGAACTCCTTTATCCCGAGCAACCATGATGAACATCTTAAGAGCTAATAATTCAACTTTGTTGTTGGAGCTATTGCCAAGACCAACAACATCATTGAGACAATAGTGCTCATCCAGATATATAATACCACCCGCCCCTCCCACATGGTTTTAAGAGGCACCATCGAAATATGACCAACATCCGACATGATCGATCTCTTCCATAATGATGTGCCTAGGTCTATCTATTTCAACCACCCATGGAAAGGAATTGAGGAGGGCTATTCCCTTTGTGGCCACATATTTGGCCGAGAGATATATATCCTGGAAAATAGCAAGGTTTTGGCTGTCCAAACACCATGTATGAAAATGGCTGAGAGGGCCTAGAACTCCTCAAATGTGCCCGAGTTGTGATAGTCCATGAAAGCCTGTTCAATGGAGGCTCTCTGCCATAAAAACATGATTTTATATTTGTAAGAGGAAAGATCCCACATATCTCGAATATAAGAGAAATGCACAAAAATATGATCACATTTGTCCAGAAAACCTTTACAAAGAGGGAATATACAGGGTCCCCGCCATAAAAGAGAGAGCTTAATTTCCCATGTGGGGACCTTGTGGGATAGGACCAACTAGAATAATAAATGGATTTTCATTTGGCAATTGAGTTTCCATAAGAGATCATTCCAATCAGGGGGATCCGGGTGATCTTCCTCCTCTCTAATGACTGTATAGCCTAAGCTAGGTGAATAAGAACCACCCTTTTCATTCTGGTTCCATATAAGGGAGTATGGCTTATGAGATATGTGGATATGACTGCGTCAAAGAGCAGTGATGTATGATAACCATAAGCCTGCATCCTCTCCATGAAAACCAAGCATATATCCTTGATACCAGACTTGGTTATTAGTTTTAGAAGCAACAAGGTCCTGTATATGTACCAGAAAATAAATGCCTCTATCATGCAAATGGGTGATCATATGGGGCGAGAGGATATGGAGGTCATCGCAAGCAATCCAGGGATATTTTCCTATGCAAACTTTATGACCTGAACCGATATTCCAGGCTATCCATTCTCCAGTAACATAGAAAGCTAAGAGTAGTGCACGCCAAATATGGGATATATTCCTGGCTTCTTTGTTCCACTTACGAATCCATTGTACTACAGAAAGAGGGTGTACATAATTCTTTGTAACGACTTTTGCCCATAGGCCCCCATCAATAATAATCCTCCATGATCCTTTGGTAGTTAAAGCCTGGGCGAATTAATGTAAGTCCTTATAACCCCATCCCCCCAATGCTTTTGGAAGAGAAAGTTTGTCCCAATGGATCCAATTAAAAGTGGAACCCAATTTGTTATTCTTCCACAGGAAATTGTTGCATAATTTGTTGATCAAATTAACAACACCTTTAGGCACATAAGAAATAGACAACCAGAAAACTGGGATGGCTTGGAGGATGGATTTAATCAGAGTATGGCGACCACCCTAGGATAGATGGCGATTGCACCACAAATTGATCTTCTTTTCTACCTTTTCCACCAACCACATCCAGTCCCTGATAGAATAAGAATTTGGCTTTAAAATAAAACCAAGATATTTTAATCCCACTTCTATGTCCACCACCGGAAATTCAAATTGAGAGGAGATCCATTCCTGTTGATCCCTTGATATATTAAGGTGGGAGATGGATAATTTTAGAGCATTTAATATCATACTCATACCCTCAACAAATATGTTTAGAATGGATTGCATCTTAATGATATCTCTGCGTGAACCATTCATAAATAGGAGTATGCCATCTACAAACAATAATTGGCATATATATAGTCGACCTCCTATGCGAATCCCCTAAATACCACCCCCATATTTTGCCTAATTTATAATATGACTCAGTCCTTCAAAAACCAAAAGAAACAATAAAGGCGCAAGGGGGAAACCTTGTCTGAGCCCCTTGTTGGGCCGGAAGAAACTAGAAGCTGCTCCATTTATAAGGATGGCAAAGGAAACTGATTGCATAGTGGACATGATCCAGTTAACAATATGTAAGTGGAAACCCATTTGCAGAAGTACTAACCCCATGTCCATCCATTTGACACGACCATATGATTTCGATATGTCCACTTTGATGATGGAATCCAGATATTTGTGATTCTTGGTTGTGTGTAACACTTCTTTCGCTATGCCAATAGCATTGTGGATCTGATGACCCGATAGAAAGGAAAATTGTTCTTTTGCAATTGCATCTGATATGATGCCTTTGATGCGTCCAACAATGACCTTTGATATAATCTTATATATGCAATTACATAAGGATATCAGACGAAAATCCTTCATGTTGCTCGACGACGCCACCTTTGGAATAAGAGTAATAAACGTTGAATTAAATGATGCAAGGGTGTGACTGCTATCCCTGGATTCTTCCACAACACCAATAATATTGGATTTTAAGATATCAATGAACCCATTATATAATTCAATAGGAAAACCATCCGAACTAGATCTTTTATCCTGTTGCATAGATTCAATAGCTTCATCCACCTCTGCTTCACTAACAACCTCTTGAAGAGAGATATTATGTTCGTCAGTCACATAAGATGGGAATATATTGATAATATTGATGAGTTGATCCATCGATACCTGATTATTATCATGGGAAATATTTTGGAAATGCTCGACATCGAGTTCCTCAAGATTACTATGCCCACTGATTAAGTCTCCACGATCATTTTGTAGATGAGTGATCGTATTCAGTTGGTGCCTATGCCTTATGAATTTATGGAAGGAATTTTTATTTCCATCCACCTATTTGAGCTAAATGGATCTGCTCTTGAGATTTCAGGTGGCTTCCCTTTCCAATAAAATATTTCTTTTCTTGGTTTCCAGCTTAGAGTGGTTTGCGCTGTGAGCCTGTGTTTCATAGCCCTTTGGATATGCCCTATGGAAATTGGAAATGCCCCGTTCAATCTATGAAAGAGAGGCTTCTTGTGCCTTCCGGTGGTCCAAGGCCCAAGCCAAATAGGATGTCTTAATGCGTTTAATATTGTCGTGGAATTGTAGACATGCAGATACATTGTTGGTTTCGTCAAGAATTTGCCACTGAGTCTTTACCATCTATACATAATATTCATGACGAAGCCAACAAGTATTAAATTTAAATGGAATCGGAGGTTTGGTTCTGCCAAGACTTTCTTCCAGAATAATCAGGAAGTGGTCTGAGTCCCCTCCTGATCCAGTCCATTGTCTGATGATGTCTGCAGTATTCAGTATGCCCTCATTAACCAAAAAATGAACTAGTCTTTTGGCTATACGTTGGTCACCTAAGTGCATATTCCACCAAGTAGGATTGAGTTTGTGAGGAATGATGTAAAAAAATAAAAATCCTCCACTTTTCTGATAAATTAATCCGACAAGTTGTCCCTGTGGGCCCCAAATTTCAACCTCACCAATAGAAAAATTAAGGTCACCGCCGAGTATGACCTTGTCGGATTTAAGCATATCAGACTAGAAGAGAGTGTCCCAGAAAGGTACATGATTCTGGTATGGACCATATATGTTATTGAAAGTGTAAGACTCTCCTAGTGATTCAGAGAAAGGGGTTGTGCCCAAACCTGACACAGAAGCCTAGGAATTAAAACAACATAAATTTTTTAAATTCAAATCAATGATGATTCCACCAGATCTACCATTCAAATCTATATTGATGAACTCCCAGTCATGGAACATATTCTTCAATTCAAGTAAGATCATATCGCCTGAAGAAATGGTTTCCTATAGCATGATGAACTTTGGTCTGTAAACCTTGATCATCCTTTTGAGGACTAATTTCTTGGAGGGTATCCCCAATCCTCGACAATTGAAAGAGAGTGTGAGCATGGGGGCACCCCTTTTGAGAAGGGATGGCTTGCTCTAAGAGTCCCAAGAAAAGGTTTTTGGCGATCAGAGGCCACATCATAATAATCTTGTTCTCAAGCCGATGTAAGGGCTGACTTACGACCCCGTAATCTGGTCAATGGTGGGTCCAAAAGAGGGTGGAGGCCTCCATAGATGACATATACATGGGATGATGAAAAAGGATTTCAGTATTGTAGGTTGTATTTGGATGAGCCAGGAGAGTCAAAAGGCTCCTGAGATTATCCCTCTAGATCTGGACCAAGAAGCATTCAAAAAGCATGATGCGACACTACAAGATTCATTGGAACATGATAATTCTACTCCCTCAAATTTGGCCCAAAAGGCAAGCTGGGTGGACTAGGCAGAAGAAGGGGAGACCCTTGAACAACTTGAACCTCCAGATCAAGGCATGTCAGGAATGGAGGGAGAGGCACTAAATTCATTGAAAATAAAAGAAGCTTGGACTACAGTAGTAAAGCATAAAAAATATTATTCGAGAGAATAGTCATTGATGACAAGAAGTTGAAATCGTAATCCAATCTAGAAATGTATTGTTTTTGTATTTTTTTATGCAAGCAATTTGTTAAAATCTACTCATACAAGAAATTCTATAATGCAATTAGTTCAATTACAACCTCCATCAACCTTTTATTTTTTTAAGAGAGATCGGGAAAATATATATATTAAAAAGCTACGTGGAAACAAAGAGAGTATACATCATAAGTCCAGAAGAACAATAATTTTTTTTTGGTTCCCCCATGTTCTCCAGAAAAGAGTTGGGGATGTGCCATAAGAGATATTTTTTGAATTTCTCTTGTCTACATTTTATTTAACAGAGTAAATTCTACAAAAATATCCTAACACATAAACAAAAAAGCATTGCATTTACTCAAAAAGATTGTTGACATCTTGACCGCCAGGTTCCTCATATTCTGGTTGCTGCAGAGAGACATATAAGTCCAAGGTCTGGTTCCTGGGCCCCGGAGAAGAATCTTCATCAGATATGGCTAAAGAAGCAGAAGGAGAAGCTGAAGGGGAAGTTGGTCTAGCAACAGATTGTAGGTCTGCAAGTTGTTGCCTGAGGGCTTCACATTCATCGCGCATCCTTTGTTGGTCATTTCTTTTTTGAATGATGATCTCCATGATAGAAAAAACCTGTGTTGATAAACCTCTGAGTTGAAATTGTATAGTTTGGACTATGTTAACCAGATCATCATGATCCTCATATGTGATTTCTCATCGTCCTCTCTAATTCTGCCTCATATTCCTGGAATTGCAAGCCTGTTTTGGGAGAAGAAGGAAGAGATCAATGGATTTGGAGGAGGAGAAGGCATATTCCCAAACGGGCATGAAAATACACATGGTGACCGCTTGGAGCACGACAGTGGATGTAAAATAAAAGTTATCCATCTCCCTGTGAAGTACATGAGGTGATTTGGTGTAACGTTGAGAGGATGCGCGCACGAGATGAGATGGACTGATCTACTAACTAAAATTTGGTCGTTAATTCCTAGAGAGGAAGAAAAGTACCAAGTTGATGTCAGAGAAAATGAGCGGAAAGGGATCAAAGTCCATATACAGAGAGAAAAGGTGAAGGATGTAGGGGGAAGGCCGGTGAGGGGACTTCCACACCCGAGGGGAATTAAGAAGGAGGGGAGGGTGGCACGAGCTAGTGAAGTGTCGAGGTGACACAAAGGGGAGGCACATGATAGGAGGATAGAATGACAGATGCTGAGATGGAGGAGAGAGGTGGCCCCATACCACAAGGCGGGGATGAGGAGCAAGAGAGAATTCAACATCAACTTCAAGGGATAGGGTTGAGGGAGAGGTGATTATTAACATATAGTGTACCTGACTCTTTAGCTATGTATAGGTTTGCTTGCTCATCAGTGTCCTTGTTATTGTGTTTAAATACATGGAAGTAGAATAGATTGTGGAATGAGCCAGAGGCTAAGTAGATACGGTGGGAGATGGATTTGAGATAGATACTGGTTGGATGAGTTCCTTTCTGTGCATGGTTGATGATTAGTTTGGAGTCTTTGATGATTGAGAGTGAGTGGATGTTCATTTTTTGGGCAAGAAAGAGACCCCGTAATAGAGCGTAAGCTTTCGCTTGATTATTTGAAGCTATTCCCAAATTCCAATTAAAAGAGAGGACTTTGTTTCCTCGTGGGAAAAGAATAACCCCACCTGCTCCTAACACCCCGAGGTTCCCTTTAGAAGTGCCATCAAAGTAGAGAGAGTGTCTTGATTTCTTGTTGCGCCAATGGAATAACTCGAGATCGAAATGAAGTTTCCAAGAAGATATAGGAAAAGAGGGAGAGATAGAAGGGGTAAGGGGAACTGAGGGGAAGAGAGAGTTTAACCATGAGGTTTCCTCATCAGTAAGGGAGGGGGGAATGAAAGGTTTGGACTTAGAGAGGAAGAACTCTGCAAGGAGGGCCAAGGATTTCTTGGCTACAAGTTCAGGGGGAGGGCAGAGGTTGGAGAAGATAGCTCGATTGCGGGAAAGCTAGATTTTCCAACATATATACTTAGGGAGGAATTTGAAAAGAAAGTTGAAAAATGGATTTTTAAGGATAGAGCCTCTATAGGAAGCTTGCTAGCGATTGAACATATTTTTAAGATGAGAAGGCCATCAAATTTTTTGATGAAGATTCTGGAGGGAAACCTTCCAAACTAATTTTGAAAAAAGGCATTGAAGGAAGAGGTGTTGAGAGGTTTCCAGGGCACTGAAACACAGTTTGCATCTGAAAGGGTCGTTTAAATTTATTTTGAGAAGATTTCCCCCCATGAGAAGCTTGTCATGAGAAACAAGTCAACTAAAGAATTTTATCTTAGGAGGTCTGTCTGTATTCCAAATGTTTTTCCAGATCTTCTCTTGAGGACGTAGACCCCTGTGAGCTAAAAGGAAATTGTACGCATTCTTGACAAAATAATCTCCCTTGCCCCAACCTCTTCTATCTTTAAAGAGAATGTGAATGGGAGCACAACCATGCAAGAGGAGTTTTAAATATTTGGCCTCTTCCTGGAAATTTAATGGGATATTATCGAGTTTCCATCCAATCCATTTCCCTGATTCATTGTTCCAATTAGAGATGTCATAGATAGATGTAATACCTTGCGAATTTAACCAAATGAAAAGAGGCCGAAGTCGAATAGGTTTCCAAATTGGTCGATTCCCCATAATGTTATTTGACCCGATCAAAATCCTTTTCCCATTTCCTGGTATCTAGGTGAGATGACTTTGAACAAGAGGGATGGAGGCTGAGAGAAGATTCCAAATGGGATATCCTCTCCTAGTGCAGTGTTGAGGAACTAAGCACCTGATTCTATCCCCTCCTAAGTATTTTTTCCATAGAATTGTTTTCCACCTTTCTGAATTTCCAGTGATTAACCTCCATAAAATTTTTGATCCTTTAGCCAGGTTGCAGAGATTTGGAGCTTTGATACCCAGTCCTCCATTAAATTTAGGAGTTTTGATTGTGTTCCAATTAACAAGATGAAACTTTTTAGTACCATTCTTTCCCCCTTCCCAGAGAAAGCGTCTCAAATATCAGGAGATGGAGTTTTTGATGCTTTGAGGAGCAAGAAGGGAAGAGAATTGAAAGATAGGGAGAGCAGAGAGCACTGATTTTAGAAGAACAACTCGACCTACCAGATTAAGCCAGAGGGGGTCCCATTGATTAAATTTGATCTTGATTTTATCCAGAATTTGGTTCCAAGTGGAACTAGAGAGGGAATTGAGGTAGATGGGAATACCAAGGTATTTGAAAGTTTTCCATTTTTCAATGAGGGGGAAACGAAAAATATTGGCGATGGTTTGGGATGCTCTTGGAGAGGAGTTTCAAGTACAGATTTGGGATTTGGTACTGTTGATGAGTCCCCCTGAGGCATGGGTGAAATTTTCCAGAGTATTTTTGAATATTTTATTTATGGTGATAGAGCCCCCACCAATTAGGAGGGTATCATCAACAAATTATGAGTGGTTTATTCTTTTCACACCACGCGTTAATT
The DNA here is from genome assembly GCA_000966675.3 of Picea glauca. Taxonomy (NCBI): domain Eukaryota; kingdom Viridiplantae; phylum Streptophyta; class Pinopsida; order Pinales; family Pinaceae; genus Picea; species Picea glauca. The sequence goes on along the minus strand of JZKD02S1831929.1, from coordinate 59,365 downwards.
TTATAGTATAGATTTCTTTGTTGAGGTGATCTATTTGAAGTTTCCTTCCCAAGGATTCTGCCATTAATATGTAGAGGAGGGGGGATAAAGGGCATCCCTGACGTAATCCTCGAGAGATCTTAAAGAATTTAGTAGGCCTACCATTTATCAACAGGGAAATCTAGGGATTTGAGATACAAGAAGAGATCAATGAGAGTATTTTCGGGCTGAAGCCAAACCTTGTTAACACAACAAACATGAAGCTATGTTTGACCCTATCAAAATAATTTACCATGTCTATTTTAATGATCATACCTTGATCCCCTCATTCTCTGCTTGAATGAATTGCTTCCTAAACCAGAATGGTGTTATCAATCATTTGCCTTTCCTCAACAAAACCACTTTGGTTGGGGGAAATGAGCTTATGGAGAGGAGGTTTAAGATGATTGGCTAGGATTTTAGAGATATGTTTGTAGGAGACGATACAAAGGGAAATGGGTCTGAACCTGGAGAAGGAGGAGGGGTTTGATTCTTTTGGGATGAGAGATAGGAAAGTGGTGTTTGTGTTGCCACCAATTTTTGCATATTTCTGGACATATTTTATCATTCACAAGAGGTATGTCTTGATTATATGCCAAAACTTTTGAAATAAGTGGGCGCTGAAACCATCAGGTCCAGGGACTTTGTATGGATGAAAATGGAAAAAGGGCCTCATGGAGTTATTTTTATGTGACTTCTTGATTCAACTTGATGTTATCTTCTTGCTCAATAATTTTCGGAATGATTTTTAGCATGTCTTCTTGAATGTTGAGGTTAACATTCCCTTCCTCAGTTAGAAGGTTCTCAAAATGTCTTTTTGCTTCCTTCTAGATTTGGTGGATATCGTTTATTTTGGTACCATTATCTCTAGTGATCTCAGATACTTTGTTTCTCTAGAGTCTGGCTTTGGATTGTCTTTGAAAATATTTGGTGCTTCAATCCCCTTCTTTGAGCCATAGACTTCTTGATTTGAGCCTCCATTGTTCTTCCTCTGTGTGAATTTTTTTTTGATATTGTATGAAATCTTGATGTTCCTTAATGAGGAGAGTGTGAGTGATTGCTTCTTTTTCCATTTTTCTTCTAGTTTCTTCCATCGCCTTGATTTTCTTATTTTTGTTATCTAAATATATTTCTTTTTTGCATTCATCCCATTCTTTAAGGAAGTTCTTTGTTCTTTTGATTTTCTATTCCCAAATGAAGTTTGGAGAGCCCTTTATCCAACAACTCCAAGCAGAGGAGACAATCTTAAAGAAGGAAGGATCAAAGATCCAAAGATAATTGAATCTAAAGGGGATGGGGCCGAAGTTTTCAGAGGGGGAGGGACAAAGGGAGATGGGATGGTGATCCGAGCAAGATCAAGGGAGGATATGGGAGGAAGGGGATATGGAGTCATCAAGGAAAGAGGTGATGAGAAGGAAGTGATCCAGGCGGGTAACAATGTGGCTCTAACCCACGTGTCTATTCGACCAAGTAAAACATCCACTGACTGGTTTAATTTATATGATATTGAAAGAGGAAATAAGATCATCGAAATGTTCTCTTGAGGGGTCCCTGAATAGAGAGCCACATTTTTTTCTTTAGGGTGAAGAATGGTGTTGAAGTCTCCCACAAATATGAGATATTTGTGGTCAAAATGATCACATAAATCTTGAAGAGAGTTCCAGTAGTCTATTTTTTCATGGTAGATGGAAGGCATGTACACATTAAAAATATATAAGGTCTTACCAGTGGGATGGTGAAGCAGAGTTGTTTGTATCCAATGGGTCGTGGACTTCCATCTTTGCAAGCTGAAAGTTATTGGATTCCAAAGAGTTAAGATGCCTCCTGAGGATCCTCTCGAGCTTGATGCTACTCCTTTGCGTGTATGCCAGATGTAATTTCTTTCTTGAAGGATGTCAACGTCCTTCAGTTTTGTCTTCTAGATTAGAAGGACTTGCGATATTTCTTCCTTGATTAGAATATGTATCGACAAGAGCTTGTGACGGCTCCCTAGTCCCCTGCAATTCTAGGAGATGGATTTTATCATTTAGAGGACTTGGAGTTCCCCCCTTTGTGGGGGTTGGGTCCACCTTGATTTCTTATCTATATTGTTTCTTTCCTGGTATGCAGGTCCAAAGTTGTCTTCTTTCCTAGTTCTATCTCTTTTTTGGCTGTTGCTTCACGCTTTTGTAGATTGGATTTTCGGCCTACTTTCTAGATCGGGGAGGTGTGGGAGTCTGATTTCGAGCCCTCCTCTGAAATTTCTTTTGTTTCTCCTTATTTGGGATGGGAAGGAAGAATCGAGGGAGGGGGGGGAGGAGATGGGGGGTTTGCAGAAGGAACATGAGGAGGGATGGACTGGGGAATTGAAGGAGGGGGCTCTTCAAGCATTATTTCATGAGTTTTTGGAGGATGGGATGGATATAGGTTTTGAGACGGATCAGAAGCAGAGGAAGAGGGGGAAGAAGAAGGGGCTTTGGGGTTTTCTCCCTGTTGAGGAAGATTTTTCCTTTTGGGTTGTTGCCATTGCTCTGTCCATTCAAGAGGAACTTCGGGAGGGGATTTTGGATAGTGTTTTGAGAAATGTCCATATTCGTGACACACTTTGCATTTGAAGGGTAGTTGTTCGTAGTCAACTTGTTGCAGATAGGTCCAGTTTTCCAGAGTGATATTTACAGCTTCAGGAAATCCTTTTTCAAGTTCAACTTCCATAAAAATCCTTGTACAATCTTGGAGACCGTCTTTTGGTTCAACTCTATCTATAAATTTTCCTAGGGTGTTGCCTATGCTATGAATCGTTTTGTCATTCCAACAATGAAGGGGAAAGAAAGTGTAATATACTAGATATAAAATGTATGCAGAACAGAAATAAAATGCTATTAATGGAAGAATAACGACAATATAACTAGAACATTCACCACAATAACACTGAAATGATATAAGAATAACAACAAAAATAACACTTTGAATTTGAAAGCAATGTTCATGGGCCTCTTCAAGCGGGAAACCTCCAGTTGAGCAGAGCTCTATTACAATAATATCCAAGCTAGGGTTCTCATACCCTTGACTCCTATTTATACTAAAAAGAAGCATCTAGAGGAAGATCCTTCTAGAAGCGCAAGCTTCTATTAGGTCTTCTTACATCCACCTTATTCTATTTTATTGAAAGGCCTTATTAATATTGACCTTTATTACATCCAAATATATCGTTCTACCTATGTGCGGGTTAGGACTCTAACATGTTTGCCCCCTTAAAAATAGCCTTTTCCTCAAGGCTTGAGATGATGAAATTGTTGCAGAATGGTAGCTGGTTCCCAAGTGGCATCTGTTGGAGTTGTATCTTTCCACCGGACTAGCACTTCCTTGATGGTTCTCTGACGTAGGTGACGCTCACGCTGGTCCAAAACTGCTTCTGGCTATAGCCAAATGGATCCTTCTTTAGCTAACTCTGGAAGGTTGGTTTGAATTTGGCACTTAGCTCCAATCACCTTCTTTAAGCATGAAACATGAAAAACATGATGTAGCTTTGAATGGATGGGAAAAGCTAACTAATAGGCGACTTGTCCCACACGCTTGAGAACAGTATAAGGACCATAAAATTTGGGCGCTAGCTTTTGACAATGCTCGGACTTGAGGGAAGTTTGCTTGTAAGGTTGTAGTCGAAGAAACACCTGATCCCCTTCTGCAAATTGATGTTCAGAGCGACCTTGATCTGCTTGTTTCTTCATGCAATTCTGTGCCATGACCAAATTCTCTTTGAGGGTATGGAGAATAGCCTCTCGAGCTGTAAGTGTTAGGTCAACTGCCTGGAACTTCGAGGCACCCAGTAAGTATGAGAGAACTGAAGGTGGCTTCTTTCCATATACCGCTTCAAAAGGAGTCATGTATGTAGCTATATGGTATGAAGTGTTGTACCACCATTCAGCTAGGGGTAACCATTGAGCCCACTGATTTTTCTTTTCTGAGGCAAAACACCTCAAATATGTTTCCAAACACTTGTTGACAAATTTCATTTGGTTATCAGTCTAGGGATGATAAGCTGTGTTGAGATGCAATTCGGTGCCTTGTATCTTGAATAGTTCTTGCCAAAAATTGCTTGTGAAAGTTGGGTCACGATCAGAAACAATAGAGTGCGACATGCCATGGAGCTTGAAGACCTGATCCATGAAGATTTGAGCCACCGTGGATGTTGTAAACGGGTGTTGAAGGGTGAAAAAATGAGCATACTTGGAAAGGTGATCAACAACCACCATGATGACAGATTTATTTCCTAATTTGGGTAAGCCGATAATAAAATCCATGGAGATATCCTTCCAAATAGAAGGTGGAATCAGGAGCGGTTGTAGTGTGCCTGACGATTTGATTGTTTCTCCCTTGTTGCATTGACACACATCACATTCAGCTACAAAATTACGAATGTCCTATTTCATACCATCCTAGAAAAAGGAACGTTTGACCCTGTCATAGGTTTTGGTGAACCCGGAGTTCCCTGCTTTGGGTGTAGCATGAAGCTCAGAAAGTACCGTGGATTTAAGCTTTGATTGTTTACTTAAATACAAACGGCCTTTGTATCAAAGTTCCTCATGGAGCCAAGAGTACCCTGGGGAAGCTGGAGCATTGCACTGCAATTGGTGGATCAACTGTGAAATTTTGGGATCTTGTAGACATTCCTGGTGAACGGCTTGGAGCCAATCTGGTACAATGAATGAAAGAGAAAAAGGGGATCCTTCATCTTCATATTTTTGGGAAAGTGCATCCGCAACCACATTGTCTTTTCCTTTCTTGTAAATGATCTCATAATCATATCCAAAGAGTTTAGTCACCCATTTTTGTTGTTCTGGGGAGGAAATGCATTGTTCCAGAAAATACTTGAGGCTTTGATGGTATGTCTTAATTTGGAAACATTGCCCCAATAGATAAGGATGCCATAGATCGACGACATGTAGAATAGCCAACATTTCCTTTTCATAGATGGATTTTCCCATATTTATTTAAGATAGTTGCTTGTTGGTAAAGGCCAAAGGTCGACCCTCTTGCATAAGGACATCACCAATTCCTTTCCCCGAGTCATCACATTCCAACAAAAAGGTCTTTGTGAAATCAGGAAGGGTGAGGATTTGAGTGGTGCACATGGCCATCTTCAAGGTGTGAAAATCTTGAGCAGTGGCTGGAGTCCAAGTGAAAGAGTTCTTTTTGAGAAGAGCAATGAGAGGTGTTGTAATCTTCCCATAAATCTTAAGAAACTTGCGATAATACCTTGTTAAGCCTAGAAATCCACGCAAGCTCTTAAGAGTTTTTGGGTGAGGCCAGTATTGCATAGCTTCAATATTTTTAGGATCCACCCTGACACCATATTTTCCAACCAGATGACCCAAGTATTCTACTTTTGAGGTGCCAAAATCACATTTAGACTGTTTTAGGAAAAGTTGGTGCTGAGAGAGTAGATGGAGAACTCGATCCACATGAGCAAGATGGTCTATCTAGGTTTTTCTATAGATGAGGATATCATCAAAGAAAACTAAGACAAAATGGTGGAGAAAAGGACGGAAGACATGATTCATGAGGCTTTGGAAGGTGGAGGGGGCATTACACAAGCCAAAGGGCATGACCAAAAACTCATAGTGGCCCTCATGAGTTCTAAAGGTAGTCTTGGGAATGTCTGCCTCTTTCATACGTATCCAGTGGTAGCCCGAACGAAGATCCCGTTTAGTGAAGAATTGGGCACCACTCAATTCATCTGGGAGGTCATCAATGACAAGAATGGGGAATTTGTCTTTGATGGTAAGTTTGTTGAGGGCACGAAAGTTAGGAAACATTTGCCAAGAACCTTCTTTCTTTAGGACCGTGACCACAAGAGACGAGTAGGGGCTCATACTAGGGCGGATAACGTGTGCATTAAGGAGTTCCTAGACCATTTTCTCAATTTCATTTTTTTGGGAAAAGGGGTGACGATACAGACGAATATTGGGAGGAAGGCTTCCAGGTACAAGGGGAATGGAATGATCATGAACACCACGGGAAGGAGGGAGTCCTTGGGGAGTGGACAATTAATGTTTAAAAAGGATGGCTTAGAGGTCTTGCGGTACCGAGGGTGTCTCTGTTGCGTGTATGTCATGGAGTTGGGCTATAACACTAGAATGACCCTTTTTGAGTATCTTTTCCATGCGATGGGAACTAATGATCTGAGGTGAACCGACGGTGATGCCTTGGAACTTGTATTGGTGGCCCTCCTAGTCAAATTGCATGGTTAAGTCTTTAAAATCCATGAGAATGGGACCCGAAGTCCTTAGCCAGTCTGCACCCAATACAATGTCACAACCTCCCATGTCGATAGCAAACATATGGGATTTCAGGTGGTAGTCACCAATTTGGAGATGCACATTTTCACAACGCCATCCGCATTTCATGGAACCACCATTGGCAATCATGATTCGGAAATTATTGACGGCAATGAGTTTCTTGGGCAATGCGGCGATGAACAAAATTATGGGTGCTTCCACTATCAACCAGAATGATGACCTTCAAATGCTTGATGTAACCGATTATCTTGAGGGTTTGGGGAGCAGAGAAGTCAGTGAGAGCATTGAGGGAAATGATCGGTTCTACTTTGGGAGGGTTTGAGGGAGGGGTTATGTCAGTGGATTCAGGTGACTCAAACACAGAGGGAGTTTCTTCATCTCCTTCCGAAATCTCCTCGAAGATGGCCATAAAAAGATTTTGTTCTTTACATTTGTGGCCCGGGAAATATTTGTCATCGCATTTATAACAAAGGCCTTTGAGTTGGCATTTATCCATTTCAGCCCTGGTCAATTTTTGGATCTTTAGTGGAGCAGAGGGAGTAGTAGGATTTACTGTTTTAGGGCGAGGGATAAAGGAGGGTTTGCAGTTTTGAGAAGATACAAACTGTTGTGCTTCTTTATCTCTTTTGGTAGCATCCACCCAACTCTGAGGCCGAGCCATGAGGACATGGGCCCGAATCTCATCCTTGAGGCCACTAATAAAACACTCTCAGAAAAAGGCATCATACGTGCCCTCTATTCTAAAAGCTAGGCACTCAAAGACAACAAAAATGTCTTCCATTGTTCCTAATTGTTTCAGCGTTTTCAAACAACCCAAATGGTTGGTGTTAGTGTCAAAGTGTTCATAAATCTCTGCCACAAAGTGTGTCCAAGCAATATACCTTTGACGAGAAGTTTTTCTCCATTGCCACCATTGCCAAATTTCTTGATCTAGATGGAGAACACCATACCGGAGTTTGGACAAGTCATCTATAATGTCGTATAAAGAGAAGTAATGTTCCATTTGGGTTACCCAACCAGTGGGGTCCAATCCATCAAATTTGGTCACATCCACCCGCATAAGGCGTAGGTCACGTTGAAAGTGATGGTTATGCAAGGTATGGAATGAGAGGAATGGTCACCTTCAATATGTGGAGGTGAGGAAGAGGAAGGGTTATCTATAGGGATATGCAGTTTGGTGCAGAGTTCCGAAAAGACTAATTCAAGCTAGGTGGTGAGGTCTTGTTTGATTTCCCCCATTGAGGATTGCACAGTTGTATTGATGGCGACAACATTGACACTGAGTTGTTTCACTTCTTATTGGGTATCGATGAGACTAGATTGCAAGGTGTTGAAGCGAGCTTCCAAGTCTTGACTACGAGTATGGGCCATGAGGATGGGGAAACTGAAAAGGGGGGACAGGGTAAAATATTTTGCCAAAAAATGATGTGGATGAATGTGATAAGGGTGAAGAGATGAATCCAATGGAATAGGTCTCAAATAGTGGTGAAAAAATTTCCAGTTTTTTTTTTGTTTTTTTTTTTGAGGAGTTATACTCCGGTCTGAAGAATATTGCAAAGAGGAAATGCCCAAATGCTTAACCAGGAAGAAATGTGTATTTACTTGGCAACCCAAACACAGTTGCGTGACAATGGATCTTGTTTGTTTTAATTTGTTTATGTTTCTGTCCCCAAGGGTTAGGTATTCAAGGGTTCTACAGACAAGGTTTTCCCTATGCTATAGCTCTCTGATATACGTGCGGGGTCCTACAGTAGTACTCGACCCAATATCTCAGGGAACTAACTAAGGTGGATAGACCGTACCCTTAGTCATACTACCTGACTACCCAGGTACTAGAGAGTATCTTCTCGAGTGTTGTTCTCGGTGACACTATAGCAGTTAGGCGACCAATCGGTTTATCTAAAGAGGGCTTCAGGTAATCTAGGTCGATCCATACAAAGGTGTTGTCTAATACGCTACCACTCGAAGGGGTACCAACAGGGGTTACAAGGGTGGCCAACAAATGTGCGCTTAAGTACCACTTGTATTTCCTGCATGTATGAATCCCTCAACCATGGATTTATGCGCGTAACAACAGATCTTTGTGGCTTAAAGAAGTCAGAATACATCTTTACCTTGAAAAAAAAAAATTAACCCACACTTTCTGCTGAGGAAAGTGCTATGATACCACTTGTAATATACCAGATATAAAATGTATGCATAACATAAATAAAATGCTAGTAATGGAAGAATAACAACAATATAACCAGAACATTCACCACAATAACACTGAAATGATATAAGAATAACAACATAAATAACACTTTGAATCTGAAAGAAATGTTCACGGGCCTCTTCGAGGGGGAAACCTCCAGTTGAGCAAAGATCTATTACAATAATATCCAAGCTAGGGTTCTCATACCCTCGACTCCTATTTATACTAAAAAGAAGCATCTAGAGGAATATCCTTCTAGAAGCGGAAGATTCTATTAGGTCTTTTGACATCCTCATTATTCTATTTTATTGAAAGGCCTTATTAATATTGACCTTTATTACATCTGAATATATTTTTCTACCTATGTGCGGGTTAGGACCCTAACAGAAAGGTAGGCAAACCCAGACATGAATGACATTGGGAATGTCATTTTTTGGACTGAAATCTGGGGTCCAACTATTAAGGTACATACCTCTTGAGCCCATGAAGTGTAACACACCCACTATCATTATTTAAAAAAAATTTGGGTTAATCTCCCTCAAATGGGAAATTCCCCTTAAAGGAGGTTGCATTAGCGAGCTACCCATCCCCGATTCAATATTGGGATTCAGGGTTTCGGACTTTTCGCCGTCGAGAGTCCCTGTCCTCTCGATTCCCCGATTCCCGATGAGCTCCTTCTCTGGTCTTAGCCCCCTCTGGATAGGCTCTCTAGTCCACGTGACTAGTTCCTATATGACCGCAGTCATATGCTCCCGTCGGAGTTTCGGGGTTTGTGATGTCACCATGTTTATGTCCACAGAACTCGTGATTCTCTGATCCCCGATGCGCTCCGTCACGCGCTAGCCTTCCCGGTTCAACTCCCACTCATATGACCAACTCCCGGGACCACAACCTTATCCTTTCGAGGCTACGGGGTTTCAAACGACAATGTGCATACACCCCCAGGGTTCCCGATCGTCGAAGTCCCGATTCTCCGTTTAGTTGACAGTTGTTTGGACGGCTCAGATCCTATCGAGAATTCTCTAATCGCGACTTCCTATTGCAACGGTTCTACACTCCTAATTTATCCGATGGGTGAAATCCCGACGACTCCCCAGAACGCTGACACGTGTCCTGCCGAGATCAACGGTTAGGATCTGTCCTTGGGATTTCGAGAACTACAAGGCCTTGATTCTCAGACTCAACAAAACCCCGATGACCCTGTTGTCCCGATGACTTCTTCGAGATGTTGACACGTGTCCTTCCGAGATCAACAACTAATACTCTTCCTTTGCACACTAGAGTTTAACTCCGGCGCATCTTCTCGAGATCTGACGGCTGTCGGGACTATGATCTAAGATCCGACGGTTCAGATCATTTCTCTTGCATGCTCCCCTTCCAAAATTTATACTCCGTGAAACTCCTCCCAATCCAACAGTTTACAGGATAATTGGACCGAGATCTAACGGTCTAGATTCGTTCTTTTGGGTCTTGGAGTTTACGATCCCAATTTCTCATTTCTCACGATGATAGAGGGCAAAGAGGCAAGGTGTGTAACGCCTGCGTTACTGTCGTCAATATAATGGTCGTGAATGACTATGGATCCTCCGACGAGATCTCATCCGTCGACTTGTCACTCCTCATAACACTACTATCTTGGAACCTTAATAGAATCGTTCCTCCTCATGCGGGGTTGCTAAGGCCTGTGCATTCGAGTCCTTATTCTGGGTTCTTAGTGAACCTTTCCGAGGAGGGAATATCTATGAAGAGATCTTTACCGGGGCATTTCTGGAAGCAGATAAAGGGAGACAGCTTTCCGAGAGCGGTTAGGCATGATTAGATTCAATTATTAACGTAATTCAAGCACAGTCTCCTCGGTGTTAGGCATATATCAACTCATTCATGTCAATCACTACACGGTCATTCTCATGCTGAAATCATTTACAATTTCACAAGTTCTATGAGCTAACATCTACTCCATAT
>JZKD02S1831929.1:24527-38454 GCA_000966675.3 Picea glauca | reverse complement strand
AAAAAAACACTTTGGTTTTCTTTCTACTTTTCATTGTGGTGTTGTCTAAACGTTTTACATTTTGACGTTTTTCACCTGAATATGGTGATATAAATTTGGGTGAAATCGCAACTGTCTATTGTTTAAATGGAATTTCAAAATGTATAAATGGATTGAATGTCCTAAAAATCCCTTGAAGCACTTGGATTATATAGACTTAACCACTCAAATCTACAGATCCACCAATTTCTTGCCATATTTCGCTCAAAGTTAAATGAAAAATATCCCAAATATATAATAATAATAATAATAAAAGGTTTAGACTACAACTTTATGGTTTTAAATTTCGATGGATTTTTGTTCGTTTGATTTTTAGGGTTTAACAAATTTTAGATTTGTTTTTCAAAAGACATGAAGGAAAATAAGTAAATAGATTATCCTTGACCATTTGTTTGGGGATGAATGGACTAGTGTGTCTAAATTTAAAGGGGTTCAATGTCTGTAAGTGGAGCTATATTTGCATTTCAAAAAAATGAAAAAAAAAATGATTTGTAGTTGTTATATTACGTGTGGTTTTTAAAGTTACAAAATTCATTGAAGTTTATGCTTTTTACATCTAGCAATCTTGTTTCTTGAGTATAGTTATTAATATGTATTTAGCAGGAGTGCATTTAATATTGTTTTTGATGGGATGTAGATCGTTAAATATCAAGTTACACAATAATAGTGCATTTGATGTTGTTACTAGTGGAATGTAGATAGTTGGATCTGAAGTGATTTCAAATCACTTCAGACCCAACGAGCTACATCCCACCACCTTAAAACTAAATCCGTGTAATTTGTAAGTACTTATCATACTAAAAACGTAGTACAAGTTTTGAACTTTCACAATGTCCTCTAAACACTAGCTAAAATGCCACATCTTTGTTAGAATCCAACAGGTACAAATTTTTGTAATATGAACAATCCATTCTTCAAATTGCAACTTCAACATTCTAAGTGTATTCAGAGAATTATATATCACACTTCTAAATGGATGAGATTGCAATTTTTTTGTGACAAAATTGCAGATGTTGAGTGCTAGCAAAGAAATTATTGGAAAAAACACCTAAAAAGTGGAAAAAACTATCTAGTGTGAGGCATTTTAGTTGCATTGTAGCTCATGCCAACTTTCACTTGCATTTTTCTTAACCTTTATAGATATGTTTGCTTGGTAGTAACATGTATCCCTTACAAGTCTACCAATTCTCCTCTTGTCATTTCCTATGATAGCATATGCCAAATTATAATGATCCATATTTTATGAGTAGAACTAAATGAATACAGATAATTATTATGCTTAGCACATAATAACAAAGATACAATAAAACTGGCTTCTATTCAATAAGGAAATATGTTGAAACTGTAAAATGCAGTGGAAAACAAGCTTGCTGGAATGGTGGCGACTTATCTCTGAGAAGATATGTGACGGTTGCGCTCATTCACAAGAAGATGAGTACCATGAGGCTCTGAAGGCATTTTTACAATAAACATGAATGCCAAAACCCTAGACACCCAAAAACCCAACCATAGGATATGAAGCGCCAAAATTCATGTGGGCCTCGTTGGGGTAAGTTAGAACATCAACTTTCGTGGTGTTGACGATTAAAATCACAATGAAGTTTTTCCTGCAAAGTGTTGCTAAAGCCTATTATTATAAAAGATAAATAATACTAGTAGATGGGACTCCCTTGTAGATTGGAGATCAGGTATGGTTCTTAGTTGATGTTGTGCTTCTGTTTGGCACTACTTACACGGTGATATAATCTTGGTTTATTGGAGATGGAGAAGGAACGTTCTGTGTTTTTCTGCTGCTCTAGGCTCAAGTTTTATTTTACAGCGGCCTATGTTATCCTTGTTATCACTGCTATCTATTTTGGGGATCTATTACTAGGAGACCTGCATAATAAACATGTTAGCAATAACATATACAAGCAATTGGAAAGAAATGAAAGCAATACAACAAATGCAAAGGGAAGAATTTAAACTATGCTATATTCTACTTGAATTTTAATGGTCATTATTTAAACCTAGCAATAAGCTAATGGTTAGCGATTTGTTGAGTTATATGGAACATGGTTCATTTATGGCATAAGTTAGAAATGTGATATGGTCACGCTATTGGTGATGGTTTCGATACATGGTTTACTTAATTGGATTATATAGTTGATATGTATTATGGTCAAGTTGGAAATGGAAGGTATGATGTGGGTGGCACGTTTGACAAGTAATAGATGTCAATTACAATGCATGGTTTAAATGAATGGTTAATGGATTAATGGATGGCATGTACTAGTGAATTAATTGACTATGGGTGGAGGCGATGTGCATTTACTGCACGTCACCCTTACTCCTTCCATTGGCTGCCACCCTAGTCAGGCTATTGTTCAACCTTGTGGTTGTGGTTATGCTCCGATTTTCAAGCAAGGAGGAACCTCTCGACCAACTTGCGTTTAAAGTGCTTGGATTATAGGTATGTATTTTTTTAACCATCCACGAGTCTGCTCTGTTTATGAAATAGATATTGGCTTGAATGTATGGGTTGTGCTTTCCTTGAGTATTGAAACTGTGTAAAATTGTGGTTTTTAGAATGAAGCGTTGATGGTTTTCTCTGCAATGATGTTAAAGTCACAATGTTATTGGTCATCCTGGGTGTTAGCAGCCATAAAGGCTCTCTGTCATCCTTGCTGGTTTAGTTGGAGGGTTTCGTTTGGTCTTGAGTGGCTAGCTGCCTTCATGCACTTGTATCACCATACCCAGTCTTTGGTTTTCATGGGGTTTAATGGTTGGAAGCGCCTTGTGTCATTGCACATTGTTCACTTGGGCATTGGGTTGTTTTTTCTACTATGGTCATGCAGTGGGTTATGTTGCTTCTTCTTGGCCCTGTTTTCACCTCAACATTATAGTTGGTTGACTGGAGAGCCACAAGGGTTATACCCTGTGTGTGCTAAGTATCGTTATAAGGCTGAAGTGGAGCCTTACTCCTCTGGTTATAACCTCTCCTATCATGGGTTTCATCACCCTATCCATGAAGTAAATTATGGTGTTCTCTATGTATACGTCATTGGTCTCAGAGGTTTTCACCATAGAGAAGAGTCGTCTCTAATCTCCCTGTGTTGGCCACAAAGAAAAACCTTAACTCCTCAAGTATGAGGGTTGATAGAGAAGACAGTTGTGGCCTGCCGGGTTTACTATTGGTTGTTATGGATTGGTGTAGAATTGATTACTGGCTCGCCCTGTTGATTGTATGACAATGGTGTTGGTTTTGGTATCTAGTCACCACAATTGTTATTATTAGGTGGATAAGCTCATCATGGTTAATTAGAATGAGTTGTTAGATCAAATACATAGTCGATGTCCATGTGTTTATTAAATTGATAACCCAACACTATTTTTAACTGATCAATGCACAATGATGCTTCATGCTTGATACATTGGTATGAGTGGCGTTCCTATAAGCACGAGTCAATGATTATTGTAACTATGTATTTTTAATGGCCAAATGATTATTGAAATCGGGGTGCTTATGGCATTTTCACCCATTGTATATGTTATGGTTATTTGATTGCGTCAACAAAAATGGGCACAAGTTTTTACACAGTATGATTTGTTACAGTTTGATTGATTTGAGCAATTATGATGCTATCTCCTTTAATGAATGTCAAGCATTTTGACAATGATAGGCACGACTGTAGTAACAACATAACTTCATTGCAATTTTGAAACACAACTTTTGAGTGTATTTGATGATTGAAGTAATGTGTGGGAAGTGGTTGTTTTGATGATGAACAGAGTGGAAATAGTTATTATTATACATTTGAGAATTTTTATAAGATGTTAATTGGATAAATAAGAGGAACATAACCCATTACAGATTGTTGTGGAATGCATATTGTCTTGTTGATGACACTGTCTTAAGTATTTGATTTCAAACAGTGAGCAGGTTAATGCACAAAATTGTTTGAACTTTACACAGTAATTGTTTTGGGTCTCACTGGTCATTTGGTTGAGGTGTTTCCTTTTTACAGAATGGTTTATGGATCACTTGATCAATTTTATGAACAATAACCACTCTCATTCCCCACCATTATTTTTCTTTTCGCTAATTACAACCCCATCGCCTTCCCATAGTCATTTTTCACTCCCTGTTCTAAAACTGATTATAGTCAAGAAAAATTATGTGTTGAAGTAGTTGGTAGTAGCAGTGTCTTGGTTGAATTACAATGATGTTTTATTTTGTTTACAATTGATTGTTGTTGTCTTTGTGCAGTAACCCTATTCCCCCCCTCCCCTCATCATATCATGTTTCGCTCAATACAAACCCCTCACACATCCCAAGACCCTTTATTCACCCCTTGCACATGGATAAACAATTAAACAATTTGTATGGATTGGATTGCATGAGTCTGATACATTGCTAAGCCAAATCTATTTCATATTTTTAAGAGTTGTCATGTATGGTTATTTAAAATACTATTTGCTAATCAATCACGCATACATGGATGAGCTATTCAAATAAAAGGTTGGAAATAGAGGCCTACTATGCCTCTGTCAAAGAGAAGGCTGCTACTACCCCTTCCACATCTTCAGATAATTCTGGTAAATCCATGTCCTCCCACTTGCATGGGAAGGATGATTTCTCTCATATGAACAACAAGATGAGGCTTAAAGATTCCACACAGCCTAAGGTAGGTTCAGAAGGACTAAAAGATGATAGCATCAGCAAGGGAAATATTGCCTCACAAATCGAGAAATATGGCTTTTGAGATTTATTTTATCTATTGTTGATGACAATTGACATCATAAGTTTTTGGACAACACGTTTTATTTTGGGATATATGAGTAATATTGTTTTGAAAATAATTTCAAATATCATGAGCTAAATTGTCAAATGTTGATATGATGATGGGAGTCACAAGGAGTTGTGTTTTTCTTAACTAACTAGTTATGTTACGATTGTTAAGAGCTAAAGGGAGTCACAAGGGGTCCCACCTACTAGTTATTATTTATTATAACCCTTGTAATGATTATTACTTTTCCCCCTAACTAAAATTTGGTTGAGTCTTTTAATTAACTTAACTAATGAGTTGGTTCAACTACTTCAACCAACTCTAATTTGTTTAAAGGAAAAAGGAAAGGGATGGACAAGAGGAGGATAGAAGGAGAAGCATACTAAGGTTTTCTCTTTGAGTTTATGCTGAGATAGTTCAGTTGTCATTCATTACTTAATTTATCACAAGCCTAATTCTTCTTATGATAGTAGGGTCTTATTGTAGACAACAAGATTGGGGCTGAATTACATTATTCAGAGACTTGTTTTTCAGAGGTGTTGATGTATCTTTGATAGTATGTGTAGACTTGTCTATTTGTGAATTAGTTTTCATGACTGACAAAGGCTATTGTGCAGAGTCGAGTGGGAAACAATCTGTGGAAAGTTGATCCAGCTTTTAGAGTTAAGTTTTTGATTTTCTGTCGGAGGTCCTTTTGTATGTTCCATGGGGGATGTCTAAGTTTGACTTTGGTCCTAAATTTATGCATGAAATTTTGTAAAAGAATGACTCTTTGGTGAATTGGAATGAAATAAAGGATTGCTTTATGTCTCATATGTCTTGATTATCATCTTGGTGTCTTTACTTCTGTCTTTTCATTTATTTCAGCAATTGTTATATTCAAAAAATTACATAAAAAGTAAATTTCCAACAAGCTTTTTATTAATAAAAGACTAGCCTAAGCACTGGTAATTAATACTTGTGAGTTAGGAGGTTATTTTTGTTGGCTATAAACATAGGGTAAGATTCCCGTCTATTTTTCTTTAGCCAAGCAGAATCTGAAAATGCTTGAGTAAGATCATTTCATATATTTTCCTCAATACTTGGGTTGTAACTTTTGCATACAATCTCTATTTTAGGCACACATTATCTCGTTGGAAAGGTCTATCCGAGGAATGCAAATGTTGCCTTCAGAATTGACTTTGTCTATATTATAACTGTGGTGAGCCCTAAAAACGTTGTTTAGGGCCTCAAAACGGCCCCGGAAGTCGGGGACCCGAAAACTAGAAAAAAATTGCCAAACTAGAAAACATCTAAAATGAACCAGTTGGAATAGGTGGGAGGCCACTGAATTCCATCTAGATCAATCATCCCCCCTTAGGAAGCAATGGTATCCATTGTGTTTAGTTCCCCCATCGGATGAGGAATTTTTTGTTGAATTTTTCCCCAGGTGAGCCACTTTCTTTGGTGCAGGAGCCGCCCTGCTTTGACAACTTGATAAAGATGGATCCTTTGTTGTCGAGTGCCCTTGACCGGTGTGTCCAAAATATTATCACTAGATTCTTGTTGCATGCAATCAGGGTTGATCTCTTTTGGTTTCAATTGTGCTACTATCTATGAGGTGTCCAATAATGGTGGGAAATATGGCTGAAGGAGAGCCACGTTGAACACTGGGTACAGGCCAAGGAAAGGGGGAATGTTGAGCTCGAAAGTGTTGTCACCCATAACCTTGGTGATGGTGTAAGGTCCATAACGGAGTGGGAAAATATTTCAATGGGGCCTTGTAAGGCGTTCTTTCTGCAAGTGCAACCAAACTTTGTCTCCCACCTGAAACTTATGTGGCACCCAATGTTGATCATGGCGTTGCTTGTACTTGGCATTGGACTTCTGTAAAATATGCTGAAACGGTTGGAGGATGTGTTGGATCTTCTCATTGAACCGGGTGGCTTTGTCAGCTTCAGTTGGAGCAGGGGATGAGTCAGTCAAGGCGGAAGAAATGGGTAGTGCAACATCCATGGGACCCAATGGTTGGAATCCCAACCCCACCTGAAAGGGGTTGTGGCCAGTTGAGCTATGTAGGGCTCAGTTTTATATATGCTAAACATATGGAAGACTCGCATCCCATGTGTGGGGGTGCTTGGAATTTACATGCACAATATATGCACGATCATTCGATTGATGAACTCAATTTGGCCATCTGTCCGGGGGTGGAAGGTAGTGGATTTGGTGAGTTTGGTGTCCAATAGTGACCAGAGGCTCAACCAGAATGTGCTGAGGAACTGACTTTCCTTATCTAAGACAATTTTTTGTGGGATTCCAAAGTGTACCCATACCCATTCAAAGAAGAGCTTAGCAGTGGCCTCTGCTATGATGCTCTTCTTGTAGGAGACCACAATCACCATCTTGGAAAAGTGATCAACAACCACAAAAACATAGTCATTTCCCCTCTTGGTGGATGAGAGGCCCAACATGCAGTCCATTGAGATGGATTCCCATGGCCTGTTAGGAGTAGGCAGAGGGGTGTACATGCCCCGTTTCTTAGTGGTCGGTTTGGCAATAATGTAGGCAGTGCAAGACTTGATATACTTGTCGACATCATGTCAAAGTTTCAACTAGTAGAAATGTTTCTGCAACACTACCACTGTCTTTTCAACATCGAAGTGTTCTGCCACCCGACTATAGTGGGTTTCCCAAATAATCTTCACTCACTCGCTTGATGGAACACAGAGATGGCCTAGATGGCACAACAACCCATCCTGAATATGGAAATTAGCAACAACTGATTTTGCGCCCAACATTTGGTAGGTAGTGGTGAATTCATGGTTTATATCATAGAGGTGGGTCCACAAGGAGGTCTCGTAGCTGCAAAAGTCTAGCACCGTGGTGAGTTCCATGACTAGAGGTCGACTGAGGCAATTAGTGACTCGATTGGTACTTCCTTTTTTATATTGATGTTGAGGTGGAACTGATGCAAGTATGTGGACCACTTCTAATGGCATTCATTTTTCAATTTGCCTTATGTCTGCATGAACTACAATGGCTTGTGATTAGTGTATATGAATGTCTCCATTGGTGGCAGGCTTGCACAATGGAGTACATTTCTTTGTCGTAAGAAGGGTACTTATGAACAACATCTAATAGTGTCTCACTATGAGAGGCCATGGGGTGGATGTGTTGAGTGATAACAAGGCCCACATCATAGTCTGAAGAATATGTCTCAATCTTAAAGGGATGTTGCAGGTCTGGTAATGAAATTACTGGGGTTGAGCACAAGTGCTTCTTCAAATCATCGAACGATTTTTGTTGGGACAGGCCCCATTCAAATTTTTCCTTACCACCACCCTTGGTTACTTGGTTGAGGTCCCATGTAGTATGGGATAATCCCAACACGAACTTGCAATAGAAATTGGTAAGGCCCAAGAAGCTCTAAAGCTTAGTGAGTGTGGTTGGGGCTGGACAATCATGGATGACCTAGATATTGGATGGCTCCACATGCACACCATGTTGATCAATGATGTAGCCTAGGTAATGGACCATGTCCATGCTGAAGGAGCATTCTTATAAGTTGGAATAAATCTTGTGTTGTCGCAGGGTGTGCAAAACCTACTAAATATGATGCAAGTGTTCCACCCAAGTCTTGTTATAGATGAGATTTTCATCCATATACACCACTATAAAAGTATTGGTAAAAGGTCCTAGGATATCATCCATCAACCTCATGAAATTTGTTTGAGAATTTTTCAAACAAAAGGGCATGACCATCCATTCAAAAAGACCTTCTTTTGACTTGAAGGTGGTCTTCCATACATCTGTATGTTCTATTGGGGCCTGGTGGTAGCCATAATTTAGATCAATCTTACTGAAGTATTTGTCCCCTGTGAGCTGATCAAGGAGGTCGTCGATTCAGGGAATTGGGTACCAGTTCTAGACTGAGATTTTATTTAGGGCCCGGTAATCAATGCAAAGTCACAAGGTCCTGTCTTTCTTCTACACCAGCATGATTGGGATCCCACAAGGATATGAGCTAGGATGAATGTGCCCCTTGTGGAGAATTTATTGGATATGTCGCTTGATCTTCTCATTCTCCAACATAGAGAAGTGATAGACTAGCCCATTGGGTAGTGGTGCGTTGAGGGTCAAATTGATGGGATGCTTGACCTGACAGTGCAGAGGTACCCCGATAGGTGAGGATAAGATATCTGAGTATTCATCCAGGACCTTATCCACTTGCTTCTTCTTTGTGGAGATATCGATCATGAAGGCCCTGGATGTAGCTGGGATCTTTCGCTTACTCTGAGAGCAGATCATGAAGAAGACAAACTTATCGGTCTGAGAGATGACCTTAATGCATTGCTTGGAAAAGATCAAGGAAATAGCACTAGGTGGGACTGCCTCAAGTATCCTGTACAATTTTCTATCCAAAGTAATAATGACACTGCAAGGATTAAAATCATATACAACATGATGTCTCCATAAATAAGGTTGGCCCGAAAGAACATTAAAAACTTCGAGAGGAGCAACATCAAACAATACCTCATCTTTGAAGGGCTTGATGTCATATGACAAGCAACATTGTTGGTTGACGCAAGGATCACTTCCTTGGCGGAGCCATCCAATGGTGTAGGGTTGCGGGTGTGGCGTTGTCGGCAGGGCTAGCCACTCGATGACCTCTGCTAAGATGAGTTTCCTCTGGCTACCACTATCAACGATGAAGTACATCGGGGTGCCTTTTATCCACATCTATGAATGAAAAAGGTGCTCGCTTTCCTCTAGCTTGTCTACTTCATCGGGCTAGAGCTTTATGGTAGCAACAGTGGCACTAGGTTCTATGTCAATGATATGTTCTGAACCCCTAGAGTAAACATCATCTGTAGATGTAGCGACCGATCAAGGACCATTGGATCTTCGAGCCTTGTTCCTTCATAGGTTCGACAGTTCGACACTTTGGAGGAAAAATGGTTGTTGTTGCAAAAGTGAGAAAACTCACGGAGTTATGAACTACAGAGTAGATGTCAACTGTTAATCAAGGAGAAAGGTCATCATTAGATTAATTTACTAAAGGTTAATGGAAAAATGTGGGGTAGGGTTAACCTACAACTATGGTCAACTCAACTCATGACTGGATTCTTCCGGTTAGCACTTCGGGAGAAAAGGAGTGTTGAGTTTAAGAAACATCCAGAGCGTCGAAGTTTCAGAGCCTTGAATAGCACCCTTAGGGCCAACGTTAGATTCTAGACCATGGTCACATGTGTAACTTGGCAAGGTAAAAGGGCTAATGCCCAGGATTGAAATAAGTAAATATAAATCTTGAAAACCTTTGTACGGTAACCCACGATCCTAAAAAATATGGATTTATTATATTGATATACAGAAACTCCATGCTACTAAAAACCTGGCACTGTCAACGTATTCAACAGAGAATCCTCATAATGATTCGGGTGTAAACAATTTTGACAGAGTCCAGAATGCAAAGACAATTAAATTGACAGAAGCATTAACAGGAAAAATGAAACAAGGTTCGGGTCTAGGATACGATTCGACAAAGATCCCTTCAATAAATTGGATTTGTATTTAAATGGAATTCAACAAGAAACTCGTGATAATATTTTAGAACAAATTCCTTGGTTTACTAGCGAACAATGCACTATTAACTTCCTAACATAAGCTCAGTAAAACTATGATCAATATGCTTCAAATATGGATGAAAATATAGATTTTCAACATTGATTAAATACAATAAAATTCACATTTTACAATGAGGGCAAGGCCACTCGATTAGGGTACATAAAACGTTTGAAATTACAGAGAGGATTAAACTACAAATGTTGTAACTATTAATTTTTTGCAGCAAACACAAAACTTGGCACTTAGACCTTCCAATGATTCTACAGTGACTCATTCAATCTATTACACTAATACACTCGTAATATAAATGAATTCATAATATAAAAAGAAATACCAAAACCAATGAATGCTGTGTAATAAAGATGGCCTTCAAGTCTTGCGCTCCTTCCTTTCCCTTGCTTGTTAATCACATAGACTTCACCGGTACCTCACAACCAATGCTAGGGGTGTTTAAATTACTAAGACAACAAAGAGGGGGGGGGGTGAATCAGTTGTTATTGAGCTTAAACAATTTTAAGTATATTAAAACATTCTTAATCTTTCTTCAAGTGATCATCAACATTATACAACATATGGACAGTAAAAGTAAAGAGCATTAGCCAGACATAAGGTATACACAGAGACATATTTTCACGAGGAAACCCATAAAGGGAGAAAACCTCTTCTTCTTCGAAATGATAGGCAATCTTTTAAGTTCTGTACATCATCTATAATTGAGCACCAACTCAATGTGAGGCTGCTACCTCTGTTTTACAAGCTGCAACTTGTTTGAGAGAACTGACTCTCTTGTTTCTCTAGCACCCACTAGAGGCAAGCCCCAACTCCCCTAATGTTCTAGCACCAACTGGATGGAAGCAACAAATTCTAGTTACATAGGCTCCAACCTGTATAACAGAGAACACTTGTTCTCCCTTGCGCCACCCTACCACCCTTGTTTCTCTGGCTGCAACCAGATGGAAGTTACAATTCCCTATGTTCAAGCTCCCACTTGAACCTCTGAGGACAACAATCCTCCCTAACACCTCCCAACCACCCTGGAATATGAATGAATAAATAAATAGACAACTACATAGATAAATCAACTCTTACCAATCTTTCTTTGTTCTGTAAATCTGGTCTTCTTCTAACTGTTCTGCAATTCTTCTCTTCCTATGTCTGTTCTGCAAATCTGCTCTGCTTCAACTCGTTTTGTCATTCTTCTCTGTTCCAAGTCTTTTCTTCATCTGTTACTCTTCTCTAAGTTTTATCTCACACTGCGCATTCTATGATTTTCCTCTTCTTACAGTTTCATTCATTTTTCATCTAGAACAACCAACCACGCACAGTCTGTATCTTTTTCTTTTATGCACAACACCCACAACATTTACACTTCGCATCTTATTTGGTAAAAGAAAATCGTCTAAGCAACTGAAACGCCAACTGATCAAGAATCATGACTCAATTTAGCTAACAGATTCGCAACTGATGAGTTAACTGTGAGAGAGAACAATAACCCTCTGATCATATTCCAGTTTATCTGCACTGTTGGATGAACTTTATTAATCTTGCCTTTAAGTTAGGTTTTGACATTTCGACAATCCTATGGCCAAGTGTCTCGACAATTCATGTCGCGATCTCCGAATCTCTGATACAGATCTTTTCTGCACTATCTCCTTCCTCTATACGACCATGGGCATGACCAAGCACTTATACAAAAAGTGCTTTTCGTGAATTCGCCTTTCGTGAGTCTGGAGATGAGGCATCTCGACTCTCCAAGTCGCGATCCCCGAAACCTCGATATGGAGTTGAGATCAATGGTCCACGATCTTGATGAGTCTACGGTCCAGATCTCATCGTGAATTCTCATCTCGCGATTCCTTCGATAGAGGTCCTTGTCACTCCAAGTTGCGATAGGCGAAGCTCTGAGTTGGAGCTTAGATCAACGGTCCAAAACACATCATGAATTGACGGTTGTGATTAAATAGCGATTTCTCATATTGCAATTTCAATGGTTTTGTTTCTTACCTCTCCAAGTCGTGATAGGCAAAGCTCCGAGTTGGAGCTCAGATCAATGGTCCAAAACTAATCGTGAATTGACGACTCGGATTAAATCACGATTTCGACGGTTTTGTTTCTTACCTCTCCAAGTCGTGAGTCGCGAAACTCCGAAATGGAGTCGACGGTCCAGATCAACCTTGATCTGATGGCTGCGATTAAATCACGATTTCAATTGTCATATTTCTTGCCTCTCCAAGATGCCAGTCGCGAAACTCCGAAATGGAGTCGACGGTCCAGATCAACCTTGATCTGACGACTGCGATTAAATCACGATTTCGCATATCGCAATTTCAATAGTCATATTTATTGCCTCTCCAAGACGCGAGTCACGAAACTCTAAAATGGAGTCGACGGTCCAGATTAACAGTCCCCATCAACACTTGATCTGACAGTCATCGCGAACCTACATCCAGAAAAATAATTTGCGATCATCCACCTTAAATTTAAAAAATGTACACTCGCTCGGGGGTTTCCTGGACCTTTTCAAATAAAACTTCATCTGGAAATACAATTTGATCAACTTCTACCACATTACTTGTTCGATTAAGCCATTGAAAATTCAACAAACCCTCATCTCCCCTAGCTACACGAGCAAGTCCTTTCCGAGTATCTGGCACAACTCGTGTCCCCTCCAGAGACATCATTCCAGCCTAAAACTCCAGTAACCATGAGCGCTGGACATGACAGTAATAGCTTTGAAAGATTTCGTTAGTTGAAAAGGAAAAGATGATGCATTACAACATATGGAATCTGTTATGACCAAACCCTACAAATCCTTCCTGCAATGTCTTCTCATAATGCCCATCTATTTCATACTTTATGTACTCATGCCATCTTCACTGTTCTACTTTCCATCAATGACAAGTATACAAGAATGCGCTGTCTATTAAATATTTTCCAGCATTCTCTCCCTTTGGCATTGATGGCAACTCAAGCACCCACATGCATTCAGACTCTCCTCCCGAACTCTTTTCTCCCCCTTTGACATCAATGTCAAAGAAGAAACATGCTCCCCCTGATCTGTTGCAAAACATACTCCCCTTGTCAACTATAAGCATCTTGGAAATACACCAGATATTCAATAAGTACCCCCCCTGGCCAGGTGAATAGATTAGACACAAGAAATTATAACCCCCAACTTTTGACGAAGATATCCAAAAGGGGTTGTTGCTAATGGTTTTGTAAATATATTTGCAATCTGTTCTGTAGAAGGTATATAATTCAGTTGAACAATTTTGTTTGTAACTTGTTCTGTGAGAAAATGGTACTTTATTGGAATATGATTAGTCTTGGAATGGAGAACAGGATTCTTGGAGACACTAATGGAACTGGTGTTATCACGGTGAATTGGAATGGGATCAGAGTAAGTTACCTTCAAATCTGCAAGAGTTTGTATCATCCATAAAATTTGTGTGCAACAAGTAGCAACAACAATGTATTCTGCCTCTGTAGTTGATAATGAAATGGATCCTTGCTTT
>JZKD02S1831918.1:17628-35898 GCA_000966675.3 Picea glauca | reverse complement strand
CAAAGTAAATATGGACTACCAGATCTAGAGGAGGCGTGGTGTGAATCCGTGGACTCTAGGTAAAGTCCCGAAGTGATCCATAGTCATCAGATCTAAGAGAGACATGGCATGAATCCATGCACTCCGGGTAAATACCCGAAGTAATCCTCTATCGTTATATCAGGAGGACACACGTCAGTGGATTATAGCCTTCAAATAAAAGGTATTGGGAAGAAGGGTGAAGTTTGAGATTTGAGATCTCAGAAGTCCGAAGACCCGAAGGAGATCTCAATCATTGATCAAGAAGGGGGTCACCGGACCGTTCATATGAATTGAAAGGTCAAACACCTGAAGTGGAGGTAGGACCATTGATTGAGCATGACAGGTGTCTACAGATCGTCAGCTTTGAAAGATTGAAGTATGGAAGAAAGAAGGGTTTGAGATTTGAAAACCCCAAAGTCAGGAATCACGAAGAGGTCACATCTGTTGATTTTATGGGAAACCTAGAAGTCTGTTAGAATCCACACAGAAAACACATTTGTGGGGGTTTAAGTGTATACAATAGAACTGAAAATAAAATAAAATGTCTCAGAGGTGTGTCAGATGGTCACTACGATGCATGGAATGCGTCGGTAGGTCATGTAGATATGGTTGTACAATGTGATTAATATCATAAAAAGAATAAGACATGGCACGTTGAAAAGTTGCAGCGTTGTTCTTTAAACCAAAGGGTAGTTTCTGGTAGGCAAAGGTTCCCAAGGAAAAATAAAAGTGGTTTTGTCTTGATCTGCAGGCAAGATGTTGATTTGATTATAGCTGGAGAAACCTTCCATTAAAGAGAATATTTCACTCCCGGCACAATCGTCGATGATCTGGTCAACGAAGGGGGTGGGAAAGTTGTCCTTGGGATAAGATTCATTTATATCCCTATAATCGACATAGACATGGATCATACCTTGTTTCTTGTTAACCAGAATGATATTGGATACCCAATCAATTAAATCCATAGGATAAATAAAGTCATCTTTAAGAAGTTTTTCGACTTCAAGATTAATAACTGCTTCTTTACGAGGGTGGACCGGACAAAGTCTCTGTTGGATGGGTCAAGTGCCCGGGTATGTATTAATTTTGTGGACAACGATATTAGGGACAATACCTGACATTTATTCATAGATCCAAGTGAAGATGTCACGAAATTCTTCGAAAAGTGATTTATAGGCGACAACCTCATCAGTAGAGAACGAAGCTCTAATTTGAACATTTTCAACAACTCTAGGTTTAATGGATATGTCGAGGGGGATGGTGGGTCAAATATTACTTACGTTCACTTCATATAGAACGTCGTGTGATGTCTCAAGAATAGAGGAAGTGACAACAATGGTCGATGGAGTCGAGATCTATTGGTAACTCTCAATGGTGTGTTGTTTGAGGAAGAGAATGGAACGATGATGTCCATCATCCCAAGGGGTGTCTTCCATCAAAATAACCGACATAATCATCTCATCTATGGGAAAAAGATCATGGAACGAGTCAGGAGATGAATCAATGATAGAGGGGGTGAAAGGGGTTGTCGATTGAATGGCTTGATAGGCGGATTCAACTAGACTTAAAGGCATTTGGTCGCCATAGTAAAGATAATCACCAGGCTCGCGTATGATCCATGAGTCAGAAGATGGGTGAGTTTGGTGAACTAAGGTGGAAATCATGTTGATCGAGGAAACCAAAGGAGATGGAACATCGAGAGGTGGGATTGGGAATGTGCCCATCAAAGTGGAATCTTTAAGTAGGCCCACACCAACATTCTCATACCTAGGAGGTGTATTCGCGATAAAAGGTATGTTGCTAGTACGGGTGTCAGAGTTGAAAAAGGCTAGCTGGTCAACAGTGATGACCTTTCCCTGACGTGGAAAACATAAAATGCGGAAAAGGGTAGACACAACGGTGCACATCCCATCAATCCAGCTACGACAGAGTAAGAGGTTATAATCGAGAGGTGCGTCAAAGACCTCAACTTCAACATTGAACGATTTTTCTTCTAACGTAATAGAAAACGAAGGAAGTAGACCATAGGGTTTAAAGCCAGAGCCATTGAATTCTTCAAGCATGTTATGTGATTCAAAAAGTGGAGGAGAACCGATGGCTTTCCAATAGGCAATAGACATTACACACATGGAGGCACCCTCATCGCTAAAAGTCCTACAAATGTTCTTGTTGGAGACAACAACTTGTATTTGGAATGCTAGTTGAGGGGGAAGTCTCGGAATGTGATCTTCAAGGTCAAAAATTATCAAATTTGTATCTGTAGGATCAATTCCACTGATATCCTTTAGCAATGCCTTCCATTGAGCAGGGAAAATTTGAAGGACTTCGAGAGCCAACATCATAGAAGGTGCTTGCGCCAGATATTCTACAATACTGTAGTTCTGAGCAGCACGTGCATGAGGGTTGAAGGTGGACTTTCGAACAAAAACCTTTGGGGGAGGGTG
This sequence comes from Picea glauca, assembly GCA_000966675.3. Lineage (NCBI taxonomy): Eukaryota > Viridiplantae > Streptophyta > Pinopsida > Pinales > Pinaceae > Picea > Picea glauca. The sequence goes on along the minus strand of JZKD02S1831918.1, from coordinate 33,433 downwards.
AATCACTGTATTGAGGCTTGGTCTTTTGAGATGAAGAGGACCATTGGGAGGTGAAGTTGAAGGAGGTTGTTGAACCAATGAAGTTGGTATATCGTCAACCTTCTCCTTTGACGAAGAGTAATATTTGGCTCGAGTGGTCTGCGTAACGCCATTCTTTCTGGAATCACCAATACACATGAGTACATAATAAGTAGTGGAGGGAGAGGGTTGGTCATGGATGACCAGTTGGGCCTATTTTTGAGAAGGGAAAGGTTGAGAAAAAAGGGTGGGAGTGCGAGGTTTCATGGTCCCTTAGAGGAACTTAGTAACCTCGGTTTGTCTTGGACAATCTTTCGTACAGTGATCATCACCACAGATAAGGCAAGGGTATCAGGGTTTGCACTTATCCTTATAATCAACAGGTTGGGTTTTGGATTTCTCATACTGCAGGTTATTTTTGTCCTCCTTATTCTTACCCTTCCCTTTTTTAGATTTATTCTTTCCGGCAGGAGTAGATTGAATAGATTTAACCTCGGAGGTTTTTATGGTGGGAGGAGTAGGAGACTCAGAATTTTGAACATTAGAAGCATTAGACTTGGGGTTCATGGGGGAGGCTTGTGTATTTTTGAGGTTGAGCATGGAAGGTGCCAATCACACCGTCAGTTGCATGAGAAGTAGCAGGGGTAGTTGAAGTAGTGGTAGTAGAAGGGCGAGGTGCATCAGGGAGTAAGTCGTAAAGAGTACCCGTTTTTGAATAAACGAGGTCGAGGTATTGACCACGACTGATATCCTATTCTTCGGTGAAAACTCCACCCATGGAAACATCATGATACATTTCATTCACAAAGGATTTCGTGAACCATTCTACCAATAACAGATCGGGACGATCGAGTTTGATCAAACGTCGTCCTCGTCCCCACTCATGAATGTGATAGGTGATATGAGTGGACTTAGTTTGCTTGAAGGAACTCAGGATCTCGATTCTTGTTTCATAACGGATTGGTAATTGGTAGTGTGTAAGGAAGGCCATGGCTAGGGTATTAAAGTCAGTGAAGAAAACTCGTGGTAGTTCCATATACCACTTTGCATCTGAACCCGTGAGAGTTCCTTGGAAGAGTTGTAACCAAATGGAATCATCCATCAAAGAGTTGGATGAACACCAAAGGTGGAAATTCATGACATGGTTGTTCGGATCCTCTCCCAATTTATCATCAAATTTTGGGATGTTGGACGGTAATTTGGCTGGAATCACAGGCTAGTGGGGAGAATGTAGGATAGGATCATTCAAGATTCTATACAAATCAGATAGATCCAAAGTGGCTAAAAAGGTAATTGTCTGTTCACCGGAGGATACTGGTGACTTTGGGGAGGGAGCCCCATCGGTAAACCAGTATGACCATAAGCAGTTTGTATGTGAGGCGAAAGTCCCAACAGATTCAGATGTGTGTGTGGAGGCATGTAGCCCATAGGGTTGTACTGGTTGGGGATGGTCCCTTGGGGAGGGACACCAGGTTGAACATTTGAACTCCAAATGGTATTTGAAGAACCGAGGTATGACTGGCTCGAAGTAGGGGGTATAAAAGAGCTAACTTGAGGTTGTTTCCCCCCAGACGATTGTGGATTTCCTTGAATAAGAAGATTCCAATACTGGACTAGTGATCCAGGGATGTTCTGTCCATACTGTGGATTATATCCTTCGAGTAGGGGTTTTCCTCTAGGTGAGGATGATTCCCCAATTTGGGTTTGACCCCCAAGTTGAGTTTTCCCCCCTAGGTTGTACTACCCCCCAATAGGAATCTGATAACCAAAAGTGAATAACAGAGTAGAAATTCCAAAGGTAGTAGAGCCACTCGATCTGAATCCTCCTATAAAAGGTGGATAAGACCCTCCAGAGAGGAACTGGGATGGTGTCGGGATAGAACCGGAAGAAGCATTGTAACCAAGAGGAGTAAAGAATCCATTAGCTCTAGATGGAACTTGGGTAGGAATGTAGATAGAAGTATTCAAAGCATTATACCCAAGAGGGAGTGATGTGATTTGTCTAGTTGAACGTGGTGTACCAATAGGAGGTTGGATAGCCACTGTGTTCCTGGTGGGGATAATCATAGTGTTTGGGACCATTGTGGAATGAGCCTGCTGAAGAGGGATAGTTGAGCTAGGACCATCCTCTGAACCAACGAAGAAATAAAATTTTGTACTGTTAAAGTGATCTAAAGGTATCGTAAATGTAGTAGATGTTTTGGGTGGTTCAGAAACGACAGGTATCTCATCTTCTGCCTCTGAGCTGGGAGGGATCCATCTAGAATTCAGAGTTAAGAATTGGAAACGAAGTCTGGAGAACTTCCTTGACTCTTTAGAAAGTTTTTGAATCATTTTCTCTTACAAGTGTTAACTACGAAATATACTTCCTTTTTCTTTAAATGAACACAATTTCAAACAACCAATAAACAATGAAGTTCTTCAATGTTCTCTTCTCTTAAATGAAATAAATTTTATTATGTAAGATTATTCAAAAGAATGGATAACTTCAAATTATTCCTTTCTAAGACCAGACCAAGGGCATGGCATAGAAAAGACAAGAAATCCAAGAAAATTTATACCTTCAACAAGCACCCAAATTGAACTTTCAATGAAGACAAAAATAAAAATGACGAGAAATTATTTCCCCAAATGCAAATGAAGAAACAACTTCTCATACATCAAGAAATCTAGAATACATAATCAATCCAAAACTTCAAATCCAATCGAATATTTTTAACCAAACAAGCACTCAGATACAATCTCAGAGATTATACCCTTGTTTTTAAAAATAAAAAATGAAAACCGGAAAATGACTAAGAGAGGTGTTCGATCTCTGAAAACCAATCAACAACAAGTCAAATGTTTAGAAAAAAGTCATATGTTGGTATTAAAAATTCTTTCCAGTTGGTTAAAGAAAATGCTCAGCATCAAAAGAAGCTAAGACCCAACTCAAAAAATTTCACAGACGCCACTGGAGGCTGATAGAATATCACAGTGCGGAAATCAAGAGTTTCTGCAGGCTAGAAACAGATGGGGTGCGGAAATCCCGCACTGAGGCAAACAACCAGGGTGAGGAAATTGGAGGTTTCCGCAAGATATGTATAAGCTATAGTTCATAGGTGTTTGTAAATAAATAAATTCTGATAAAAGGGCAAAGGATCTAAGTGAATTTTTAAATCCAGAGAGTCTGAATGGATCTCCCACAGACTCAAAGACTGATTTCAAATGAAAATAATAGGTAAAGACAAAATGGACAACAAAAAACCACAATCAATTCATACTCCCCAGCGGATTCGTCAATTTTTTTATTGGATAAATCAGTGAATGCTGACATAAACTAATCTCCCTAGATCCACTTGGAGCTAGAACAAAACAAGACAGGACTTGACACTTTCCCTAGGTTTCTACCATTGGATTTATCACCAAAGAAGTATTGTATGACATACCTTTATATATCGCTTCATTATATCTCTGTTGTCCTTTCTTCTCTCTGGTGCACTTGTGAGACAAGATATGTAATGACACAAAACAACCAAAGTGAAAGAAATAATTGTAGATTCAATGGACACCTAAACATGTGATCAAGGAGTCATGTAATAAAATACTAATGATTTTATGGGAAAGAGACATGCCATTGTATCATATTAAATAAAAGTGGAATATACAACCAAATTGCCTTGATGTTGCAAGTTCCCTTTCAGTGGCACTTTGTTCCAACACACACAAACACTTGCTCCAAATTTCCATGAAGATAATCCACAAGGCTTGATGGACAAATGGAAGCCTCAAGCATGAATTGTATCAGGATTCTTCACATAGTCTTCATCCTATTCTTTGATCAATCTTTCTTGATCGTGCTTAACCTTTTCCATGAGAAATTCATTATTATATAGGAGAAGATGAAGTAGTTACTAGGATGAGGATGATCCCACCAAATCAGAAAAGTCAATAAGATCACAACCATATGGATGCCACCTCACATTCTAGAAGATTCTCCTTCTAGAGACTTCTTGAAACTTCTTCGTTTTCTTAGCTTCAAGTGCTGCCTCACCCTACCTGTATAGAAGCATGCAGAAATCCCACAGGCTAGGATAGAGAAGCCTACAATGTCATTCTAAAAATGTGCCTTGTAGGGGAAGAACTCAGCCATTTTCCTCATGTGAAAGATTTGGAAGAATGAACACATGCCTATGGGGTCATCACCAGAGTGACCAAAATAATGTGTAACATGCCCTTTCGGCAACACCTACAAAGAATATGCAGTCTCACCCAAAGTAGCTATAGAGGGTTGCGGGACACATGTGTCTACAACTAGAGGGAATGCAGAATGGATTCATAGCAACAATGCACAATCATCGAGTATTCTTTATATTCCTTAAACCTTCTGCGCAAGTTATACTTTATATATACTCAATATCACCATAGAAGCATACCAATTGATAGAGAACACAACATCAATCACACACACAACACAAGATATACGTGGTTCACCCTCTCTCTAAGGCTACATCCACATAATTGTTCTTTATAATATATTAATATTAAGCATACAGTTCTTTTCTGCGCTCTTAGCTAGCATATCTTCTCTCTTCTCCTCTCTATATCTCCCATCCCTATGCACCTAGCTGCAGGGTTGATCTTCACACTTAGTTGAAGATCTTACAATACCAAAAGTCTCTCACACCTAGGAATTCTCTCTCACACAACATTAATCACTCATGCCAATAACAAAGATAGAACTAGAAATACCAACAACAACCCATATTAGGTCCTTTATACCTCTATTTATACATTACAATAGCTCATTGATAGCCTTAGGCTGAGACCTAAGTGTCAAAACCCTAGATACCAAAACCGTAGGAGTCTAAAACCCTAGGTCAACTTGACCCGCATTTTTAGGGCTTCACCAACCTATCTTTCCTTCCTTCTCGCGCGATGCTCCAAAGAATCCAATGATAGATTTTTCCACTTGTTGAGTTGTCCACAATCTAGATTTCTTTCAGATCTGTCATCCTCGATCTTATCGTTCGACAACCTACTTTCTCTTACTTTGCACTTTCTCTTATGCTCTTCTGCTCACTTTGACCTAGTATCAATCATTGTGTCTTTCGCGCAGTTCGCATTTTGCCTTTTATTCCTTCATCTTCACTTTATTCCATATCCAATGGATAAAAGTCCCCCAACACTCACCTGTGACTCGTCCAGAGGCACTTCAGATCTGATCCTTCTATTTTACTACGACTTCAAACTGCGTGGGGTAGCTTGTGCTTCCATTTCTAGTCCTCCCTTCCTTCCTTATGCAGACTGTGTTTTCTGTGTTTGGTACCTAGTTTCAACTGCACCTAGTACCTAGACCCTTTTCCTTTTCCTTTTACTTAGAGTTGTGAGGCAGTTGGTTGTCTAAATACAATTTCAACTGACTCCCATTCACTAATCCCTCCTTCCATTCTCCATTCAAAGTATTCAACTGCGCAGATCCTCCTTCTGTAACATAGGCAACCTCATATGGCCCAAGCCAATAAGTTCTAAACTTTCCTGGATGCTTCATGAACTTACTGTCATATTCCAATACCAAATCACCTTACTTAAATGCCTTTTTTTTTATGTGTCTGTCATGGTAGGCCTTCTCTCTTTCTTTCTAAACCTGCTAGTGAAATCCTACAATAAATCTGTCTTCTTCCAGTTCAACCAACTGTGCAATCCTCTCTTGAACAACTCCAGTGTCATCCATATATGTAAAGGCTACAATTCTCAGACAAGGAACCAAATATTCCATGGGTACAACTGCTTCTAGACCATATACCAATTTCAAAGGGGTCTTCATAGCCAGTTTCTTGCAAGTGGTTCTATAGGCCCATAATACTACTCGTACTCTCAAATCTCAATCATCCCTATTTACACTGCATATCTTCATCAGCATTGTCTCCAAGATTTTATTGAATTCTTCAACTATCCCATTTTCTTGTGGATGATAGGGTGTGCTCTTCTCATGGTGAACTTCAAAATCCTGAGTCAAGGCTTCAATGGTCTTATTGATGAAATGTGTGCCTTGATCACTCATAAGGGTCTTTGGGCATCAAAACCTAGTTATGATGTCATCAAATATGAAGTGCGCGGCTGTAGTTTCACTGCATCTCTTAACTGCTCTTGCTTCTGCCCATCTGATGAAATAATCGGTCGCAGTGATTATGTATCTAGCTCTTGTGCGCTTCCCTGTGGGTTTATAGGTCCTATGAAGTCAATTGCCCATTTCTAGAATGCTTGTAGGGCCAGTTGTGGTGCTAAAGGAATTTAATCTCTTCTGGATAGTTTCCCAACTCTTTGACATGCATCACAGGCTCTGTAATAATCCTTAGCATCTCTGTGTAGAGTAGCCCACCAAAGGCCATCCCTAATAATCTTTTGCGTTGTTTCTTTGCCTGCTTAGTGTCCTCCTACGATGCCTTCATGTGCTTCTACAAGGATCAATGGTCTCTTTGCTTCGGTAACACACCTTCTCAGTGTCTCGTCAGGTCCCATATTGTATATCTATGTAACTATAAGTGAAAAGTCTACAACACACATTACTAGTTGTTTCTTCTCGGTGATTGTATATTCACTAGGTGCCATTCCTGTTGACAGGAACTGGCCTATCTCTATGAATTGATCATCGATTTTTCTAATGGCCAAAAATTGTGCATCCGACAGTGTATCCTCCAGGCTAGTAGGCTCTTCTCCATGTTCCAACCTCGACAAGTGGTCAAGGCCCTCGTTCATTTGTCCTGGATTAACCACGATCTCAAAATCATATTTCTAAAATAACAGAAGCCATCTGCATATTCTTACCCCCAACATTGGCTTGTTGACTAAGTATTTCAGCATGGAGTGATTAGTAAACATTTTAAAGTGTCCTCCCAACAAGTAGTGGTGAGACTTCTATAGCGCATACACCATGGCTAACCCTTCTCTCTCAGTGGTGGTGTAATTAATATCAGTTGTTGATATCTTTATGCTAGCAAAGTATAATGGATGGTCGATGTATCTTGTTCCTGGTTGTGCTAACATAGCTCCTAATGCAATGGAAGTTGCATCGACATGCACATGAAGCTCCTTACTCCAATCTGGGAAAACCATAATAGGTGCAGTAACCATTTTCTGTTTCAGTGTGTCGAAACTCTATTGGCATTCTTGTGTCCAATGAAACTGATAGTATTTCTTCAAAATCTTCTCCATGGGTTTTGTAATCCGTGCATATCCCTTAATGAACTTCCTGTAGTATCCAGCGCACCCCATCACAGTGCACAATTGTTTTACTGTAGTAGGAGGGGGTAGATCAACTATAATGGCAATTTTAGATGGGTCTACCAACAATCCCTACTTGCATACAATATGACCTAAAAACACTCCAAATGATGAAAATAAGATGCATTTCTTCAGGTTTAAGGAAATCTGACACTACCTGCACTTGTCCAACATTAGCCTTAGACATTCAATATGATTATGCAAAATGATGAAAGTAGGCCAATCATCAAAATATGCTTCCAGGGATTTATCTAAAAAATCCTTAAATGCTTCGACCACCACCCTAGAAAATATGGATGGGGAATTCTTCAATCCAAATGGCATCACTGTATACTAGTAGGATCCCCATTCTATTGCAAACATGTTCTTATGGTGATCTTCCTTGGAAATCTGGATATGATGGTATCCTGAAAATTCATCTGTAAAAGAATATACCTCCTATCCTCCTACATTGTCTAACACTTTGTCAGTAAATGGTGTAGGGAATGGGTCATGCAAATAGGAATCATTTAGCTTCCTGAGATTTGCGCAAACCCTAATCTCTCATGTATTTTTGTCTTGTACCACCATAGGGCTAATCCATTTTGACTCTTCAACAAGTTCTATGATCCCTGCTTCCAACATTCTGTCGAGCTCAATAATCACTTTCTCCTTATATTTAGGGTTCAATCTATAAGGTCTGTTTTTGACTGGTCTAGCATTTGGTTTCAAAGGGATCCTCATATCTCCCATAGGCCCTTTAATACCCTTCATATCAGTGAACTTGGTTGGAAAAAAGTCTTGATATTCATGCAGTAACTCTGTAATATTGTCAATAGTGGCAGCATCCCAATAGTCTCCAACATTAGCAAGCTTCATTGTTTTCTCTATTACAATATTGACTTTATTTATCTTGATCGCCTTTCCAATGAAAGGTAGCTCAACTCCTGGTCCTTCTATGTCTCTTTGGCCTTCTGTTTCGGCAATGTTGACCTTCCTAGGATCATCGTCTTCATCAACATTGATGTTGTAACAGCCTTGCAGTTTCTGAAAAGGTGCAATCCATTCATCCTATTCTTTCTCCAAAGGGAGGCCAGGTGCCTCCTCAAACACTTTTTTTCTTATGACCTGTAATGCTTGATCTACTATAGGATATTGGCTTTCAAATAAGAAGGTAGTTACAAAGTTCTGGGTCATACCTTCCCAATCTACAATGATGAGGCACAATTCTGCATGTAGGTACCAGTTGATAGGGGTTATGTCCAACATGTTGACAAATTTATGCACCCACTGCTCTTGAGGAATCCTTCTCCAGGCTTCCTCACATATTTTCACATGGTCTTTCGGGTAGCTTCGACCTGTGTATCTAACTTCACAATTTTCTACTTGCTCTAAAAATCACGGTATTATCAAATTGTGACATTGTACCCATTCTGTAATATTATTTTTGTGTGTCCCCCACTATCTCGCTGGAGTTGATTTCAGGGCATCATCCATTGCCAAAAATATTTGTTGTGTTGGTAAAATTTCTTCAAAGTTCACCAAGAATGATTCTGAATGATTGAGACCATCAAAGGTGGGCAAGTTACTTACTATTGTGTCGATCCAGCAAACTTCTCGGGTTAATCTAGCACATCTCCTTGTAGATACTTCATACATTTTGTTCTTCTAGTTTTCCAGTGCTTCTTATGAATCCAATGAACATGCGTTGCCACTTCACCAGCTCAAATTCCCATCCGTCGTAAGATTAATGTAGTCTTTTTGTCTAGCTATTAATGTGTATATGTTTTCCAGTTCATATGCATGGTCTTCTTCTCTGATGGGTTCTGTGTATCTCTGAATTTCATCGGAATCTAAAGGTGCAATGACCCTAAGGCCATCTCTTTCAAACGTCATTTTTCTTTTCTTTAAATCAACCACAGTGGAATTATTGAAAGTCCAATCAATTCCTAACATCGCAAGGTAAGGACAACTATCTTCAACTATCTCAATCACCTCAAAATCTGCAAACGTCCTTACTTTGTTGATGTCCACAAGGACATGTTACAATCTTCCAAAGGGACTTACATCTTGTTGATTAGCCATCCTAAGCCTGATAGGGGGATAGATAAACTTAGGTTTTTCCATCAGTATCCAGGTTTTATTCGTCATGACATTGACCTCCGACCCTAAGTCGAGGACCACATAATCTATATCATACTCTCCAATTTGAGCATTAAGGTGTAGTTATTTATTTGTCCTTCTCCTTTTTGATACTTGGCGTACTGCTCTATTCAGTAAAGTATCTACCCTTCCTATCTCATATTGTCTTACCAAAGTTTGCAGTTCTTGTATGGCTTTTTCATATTTAATCATTTCTATAAACGTATACAAGAAACTAACAAGTTTACTCACCTCTTTTCCATCTTCAGGCAAAGTAGAATGATCAAATGCCAAAGGCATTCCACACTCTCTTAGTTATGGTCATGTATTCGATGAAGAGCCTTGGTCTCTCCTAAATTATTTTCTTGCCTCCTCCAAGATTTGTCTTTCTTTCTTTTCATCAAACACTTGTGTCTTCTTTGTAGCTTTCCTGACTCCTAATTGTTTTGTAGTCTTTCCTTGGATCACTCTATCCTCTCCTATAACAATGCCTCCTCTAGTGATAACAATGACTCTGGGATCTTCTCTGCAAGGTTCTTCTTTGATTAGTTGTGTTTGCGGGTTCTACTAAGGTCCCCGTATCTCCTGAATTTTAGCCAGCAGTGATGGACATTCCTCGATAACATGCTCGAAGGAGTTGCAATAGCTGGAAGTGGTACAAGGGTTCTAACAATCCCTTGCATGGTGTCTTGGTTGTGCGCAGTTATAACAGATTATTTTTCCTCAACCTCGACCCATACCTCCTTCTCTTCCTCTTCCTCGTAATCCATGATGAGGGTTGAAGTTTCCTCTCCTCGAGGAGTTATACTGTGCAATGCTTCCTCCTTGTTGTACTTCACCTTGAATTTTGTATATATCCCTTGACCTTTCGTGCAATAGGTCATAAGACCTACAATCCCTGTCATCATGTCCTACCGACTTACAGAACATGCAATACAGATTTGTGGGTGTCTGGACATATTTTTGCAGATAGTAACATTCACTAGGGCGATGTCTATTTCTACATACCTCACACTAGGGTAGGGTGACTTTCTTCAAGGGGATCGAAGATCTAGAGGCCAAGTATTCATGGAATAGGGGACAATTCTCCTTGTCATGGCCTTCTGATTTGCATATGATACACTAGAAGTCTTCTCTTTTATATTTTCCCTTGTATTTGTTCATATCTTTGACCTACAGTGATAGGATAGTTAGTTGACTCAAGATTTGACTCATACCTGAGTTGGATTATCCCATCGGGGATGATTCTAATTTCATGGTGATTTCCAGTGCCTCAGCCTGCGAAATAATCTTATGCTGCATCAAAGGAACTATGATGTGTGGCAAGAGGGAAGAAATGAACCATTCCTTGTTCTGCTCATCTAGGATCTGGAAAATCAAGTGGCCCATCAAGGTTTTAAACCTTTGATCGAACTCCCATATAGGTTCAACTATTCTCTACTTGATTTCTTTCAATTCTGTAATGCACTGTGACTCTGACTTGGGTTTCTTGAACTCATAAATCAGTGTGTTCTTGATCTCATTCAACAGTTTAGGGTGGGAAATTCTCGTAACAAACTTCATGTACCATATCAATGCATGGTATCTTAGGGTAGTACTAAACTAAGCTCATCTGATAGCTTCATCGGTGAGTTCTTAATACTCCATACGGTTTGACATAGAAACCAGTGTTGATCAGGATCTTCCTATCCATCTCCTCTGAAGTCGGGTAACCTCATCTCATCTTCCATATATCTTCCTAGGTTTCTTGACTGAGTATGTGGTGGACTACTAGTAGAATTGCTCTGAGCACTCTGGTGACTCTGATTACTCTAATTTCTTAATGTTGTTGAAACAACAATAGGATTAATAGTACTTACTTCGATAGTTGGCGTAGTTCCTGAGGTTTTTGGCTCCTCTCGGCGAGGTTCCTCTGTCCTAGCGGATTATGAATGCTCTTCGTCTATCAAATCTTCCTCTTCTCCACTATAGAAACCTGCGTCCTTGTAGTTCTGTTTAAATAGGTTCATGAGAGGAACTTCTCTGAACACTCTCCCACTGTGCATATGTCCAGCCTCTGTGTCGTTGTCGTTTTCTGAGTTCTTGAACATTATCTCTTCAATCCAGTAGACTACTGTATCTTCAAGATGTTCTTCTCATGCAATAGCATATTGATCATCAACTTTAAAAAGTGTAAAAATTTTCCTCTATGTCCCTTAAAGAAATACCTCTCGACTTGGATATATGACTCTACTTTGTCAACATCAAACTCAGTGATATACCCTCCAATGGTACTATCAAACCATTGATCTACCACTCTTGACATAGCGTTATCAACTCTCTTGACCTTCTTGATCAACGTCGATGTCCAAACCACAAGTGACCTAGATCTAATCTCAAATTGGGTATCTTCTAACCGAGCTAGCCACTCGTGTAACTCCCTATGGATTCCTCCAAAGAAAATATCGTGTATATCATTAAAGATGTATCTTTCTATCCAATCCTATGTACTAAGATTAGGGTTCTTGTTCCAGGCTTCAACAAAGTCCTTTTCTTGATCCTCTATCCACTTCTGAATCTTTGTCTTTGATGGAAACCACCTTGACATTCCCTCAAGAAGATTCTTGTCCCGACAATGGAACCATTTGTTTGCATAGGGGCAGACCCAGGGTTCAAATCCAAGAGCACACCAACAATCCCTAACTACCATCCCTTTCTACAACACCTATGAAGTAGATGCAGTCTCACCTGAAGTAGCTATAGGGGATTCCAGGACACATGTGTCTACAACCAGAGGGAATGCAGAATGGATTCACAATAACCATACACAATCATCTAGTATTATTTATCTTCCTTAAACCTACCGTGCAAGTTATACTTCATATCTACTCAATATCACCATAGCATCATATCAATTGACAGAGAACACAACATCAATCAAACACACAACAAAAGATATACGCGGTTCACCCTCTCTCTAGGGATACATCCACATAATTTTTCTTTATAATATATTAAGATGAAGAATAAATTTCTTGTCTGCGCTCTTAGCTAGCATATATTCTTTCTTCTACTCTATATCTCTCCCCTCCCTGTGTACTCAGCTACAGGATTGATCTTCGCACCCAGCTGAAGATCTTACAATACCATAAGGCTCTCACACCTAGCACTTCTCTCTAATGCAACAATAATCACCCATTCCAATAACAAAGATAGAACTCACAATACCAACAACAACCCATCCCATGTCCTTTAGACCTCCATTTATATATTACAATAGCTCACTGACAGCCTTAGTCTGAGACCTAAGTGTCAAAACCCTAGGTGTCTAAAACCCTAGGTCAACTTGACCCTCATTTTTAGGGCTTCTCCAGCGTGTCTTTCCTTCCTTCTCACGCAGTGCTCCAAAGAATCCAACGATATCTTTTTCCGCTTGTTTTGTTATCCAAAATCTGGCTTCCTTTCGGATCTTTCATCCTTGATCTTCTCGTCTGACAACCTGCTTTCTCTTACTTCACACCACCTTTTCTACTCTTCTACTCACTTCGACCCAGTATCAGTCACTGTGTCTTCCATGCAGTTCACATTTTTCCTTTTCTTCCTTAATCTTTACTTGCTTCCATATCCAAGGGCCAACAATGATCCCATAGCATTGCGGGGACAGGAGTTGCACGAACTTTAAAACATTGAGGGAGGGTTGTAATCCATACTGTGTTTTTTCCAAGAGGACATGTGGAGGTTTGAGGAGAATTGCAGGCTGAAAAGTAGTTTGATCCCAAACTGCTATTGGCCGCACCCACAATTGCATGGTTACAAGAAAGCATTGCCCAAGCTCATATCAAGAGAGGTATTATCAAAAAAAGAGTTAATGATGAGTACTTTGAGATTTCGTAGAAGAGCGAAAGGAAAGGTTGTGGGTGTTATCAGACTTGCACCAAAGATCCGAAAGGGCCTGTGTTTAGATACCGAAGGTGACCATTAAGGTTCCAGGGAGTCATTCGACTCAAGAATTGGAGATCCTTGTCTGGGAGGTTATTTATCCCTACAAGGAAGTAGGGGGGCTCCATCAGGTGGCATCAGAGCTAATATTGGTTTTGTTTGCAAATGGAAAGCAAAGGAGAAAAGAGGTAAGTTGGTATCAATTATTGTATAAAGAATTTAGTTATGTTTATAGGTGACACAGTGGAATCATGCCACTGAGAAGGCATAGATCGAATGAAGAAATGGAAGAAGAAATGAGGTGAATCTGAATGAGACTGGACTCCATCGAAACAGTGCAAAGGAGAGCACTAGATGTTGGATATATCAATGAAGCTGAGAGGGAAGAGATAGAGGTTGAAGAAAATGTAGCAGAGGATGCCGCACAAGCTCGCTTGATGAAAGTTGTTTCAAAGATAGGAGCCAGAGTGAAGATAGAGGTACCAATGTATGAAGGCAATTTGGAAGTTGAAGAATTGCTATATTGGGTACATTCTATGGACAAGTACTTTGATTATGAAGATATCAAAGAAGACAAGATGGTGAAGCATACAGTGACAAGACTGAAAGTTCATGCAGCGCTATGGTCGGATGAACTGCAAGCCGAGCGTAGGAGCAATGGTAAGAAGAAAATTAAAATTTGGGATAGGATGATAGACAAGATGAAAGCCAAACTTATCCTAAATGACTATCAAATTAATTTGTTCAGAAGATTGTAGAACCTGAGACAAAAGATATTATCAGTGAATGAGTACAATGAGGAATTTTACAAACTAAACATCAAGGCTAGACAGAAAGAGAATGAAGATGAGAAAACAACGAGATATATCAATGGGATGAGATATGAAATACAAGAGGAGATCAACATGATGTTTGTTAGTAAATTTGAGGATGATTATCAAGAAGCCTTGAAAGATGAAGAGAAATTGGCCAGGAAACAAATCCAACAAATAAGAGGAGGAAATTCAAGAAGAGGTAAGGGAACCACTAGAGAGAAGTTCCATAAGTCGAAGAATGAAGTTGACGAATAGAATAGTCACCATCAGAAAGGTGGAATTTATAAAGAAGGACAACATGGCGGAAGAAGCTCTTTTTCCAGAGGAAGAGGAAGAGGAAGATCCATAGGAGGTGAAGTTAGATGTTATACCTGTGGAAAATTAGGGCACAAGTCTTGGGAATGTCCAAAGAGAAAGAAAGAAGGAGGAGGTGAAGAACATGTTGTTGAAGCACAAAAGCATGTGGAAGCAGAAGAAGCAGAAGGAGGAAATAACCTCATGACGAGGAAGATTCTTCTTACACAAGATAAGGATATGGAGGAACCAGTTCAGTGAACAATTCTGTTCAGAACTGCTTGCAAGATGAAAGACAGAGTTTGCAAGGTTATCATAGAAAGTGGGAGCATTGACAATCTAGTATCAACAGAGATGGTGGAGAAACTAGAGCTGAAGACAACTACACATCCAAACCCATACAAGGTATCATGGTTGCAGAAAGGACATAATGTAATGGTAATTCAGCAATGCCAACTTGAATTAAAAATAGGAGGTTATAGGGATGAAACGTTATGCGATTTAATTCCTATGGTTGTTTGTCATATTTTATTAGGGAGACCATGGAAGTTTGATAGAAAAGTTATTCATGATGGAAGAAAGAATACTTATACCCTAGAAAAGAATGGTAGGAGACATATGTTGTTACCCATAGAAGACAAAGAACAAAAGAGGGAAGATAGTTCAAGCATACTTCTCATGAGTGGGTAGGAACTCTTAAATGAAGTCAATAAGGATAAAGAAATGAAGTTTGTTGTAGTGAGGAAGCTAGCTAGAGTTATCCTTACAAATACTTATGTGGAATATTTGCCTGAAGAAATCTAGGAACTCTTAAAAAACTTTGTTGATTTAGTAGTGGATGAGCTACCTCATTCATTGCCACCCAGTAGGAGTATAATCCATCATATTGACCTTATTCTAGGAGCTATTTTACCAAACAAAGAAGCTTATAGGTTGACACCTAGGGAGAATGAGGAAGTCAAAAATCAAGTCCAAGATTTGTTGGATAAAGGTTTAGTCAGGGAAATCATAAGCCCATGCGCAGTATCGACTGTGTTAAGTCCAAAGAAGGATGGAGGATGGAGAATGTGTACAGATTGTAGAGCCATCAATAAGATAACCATTAGGTATAGATTTCCTTTACCGAGGATGGATGATTTGATGGATTGTTTGAGTGAAGAAAGCTAGTTTTCCAAGATAGACTTGAAGAGTGGATATCATCAAATAATAATGAGAGAGAGATATGAATGGAAAACACCATTCAAGACAAATGAATGATTGTTTGAATGGTTGGTCATGACATTTGGGTTGACAAATGCACCAAGCACATTTATGATATTGATGAATGAAGTATTGAAAGAATTCATAGGAAAATTTGTCATAGTATATCTAGATGA
>JZKD02S1831907.1:36887-49232 GCA_000966675.3 Picea glauca | reverse complement strand
TTGAGTCAATGTTTCCAAGACAGTTGTTGTGTCGTCAATATGTTCAAAAATATGTCCAACCCAAAAAGCCTTCTATTGCATTGGCCATGTCTGCAGTTTTTAAGCCTTCTGTTGCGTCGGCCATCCCTGAGTTAGTAATGAATCACTTGTTACTCTCATCTACATCAAATCTTGTTACTTGTTTCGTGTCATTGATGTGGGATATATTAAGGCCCTCCCGTGACAAGTCTTTTCCTGTCGACTTAAAATCATTATCCAGTAATTAGACTTAGAAACCAATTGGTACCTTAGAACTTGCATGCCTCAATGGAAGGTTTCCTCACTTTTGACAATGGGTTTTCATTATTGACCCCTAATCGGGAGATTCCGACGAGTGTTCGACTTCATCTCATTAACTCACATTCGTTGGATTGTACTAGAGTACCTTGGGAGTCATTGACATTAATGGTGATTTCCTTCGCACTTTTTAACGGTATACACTAATGAATGGTAATCAAGTGGTTTCTACCATGTTCAACTTCGACACATGTATTCGCATGGTTAGATTCGTACTATAGAGTGGTGGAGATGAAGACCTTGGATCTTTTTTGACAGATTTAGGTTGCGTTGGAGTATATTCAGTGTACTATTACATAGATCCACATTTTATGTCTGGTGCTTATGTTCAAATTTGATTCTTTAACACATATATCCATGGTGTATTTTTGGTGGCTATGTTCAGATTTGAGTCATATTGGCATGGATCCACACTGTATGTTTGGTGGCCATGACCTGTCTTACTTGACATGGATCTTCGCATGTCGACATTTATGATCTAAATCATTTGTATTTTGAGTATGGGAATGCCTACCTCAATGATGATATATTTTTGTACTGTATTTCCTTGTTTGTTGGCAGGTTTCCAACCGACTATTCCCTGTTCCCTACACACACTCGACAAAGTATGTCAGCTATCACTCTGTTCTAACTTCATACTTTGGGGGGCTCTATGTTACACATTATTTTCATCATCCCTATGACCATTAATGATGTAAACCTATATTTTTCCTTTAGAGGGGTCAATGGCCTGAGTTCCTGAAGAAAGAAGGGAGAAGAACTTTTCCTGAGAAAAGAAGTTGCATTCTCCTTTGTAAAAATCCTATTAAAGAGGATGTTCGCATGTGGCTATATAGGAAGGGTGCGAAAATGCCTGATTTTCGCAGGCTACACCATAGCCAGGTCACGAAGTGTTCATAAGTTTCTATATAGGAAGGGTGCGAAAATGCTCATACATGGGAAAAATTAGCATCTTCTTGATGCTTCTATAAGGAGAAACTTCCATGGTGAGGTGGCATCTGAATGGTTTGGATCTTGTTCACTTTCATGATTTAGTGGGATCATCCTAACCTCCTCACCTTATCCTCTTCAACTTATAAAAGGAGAGGAGCTCTCATGGAGAAGCTTAGCTTTGGAGCTTTTGGGATCAACTTGGATTGGATTGAGATTTGGAGATTGTTAGCTTGGCTAGATGAGCCACTTTGTCAAGATAGATTGTGAATATTATCAGATCTATGCTCTCAGAATTATTAGAGTGGAAGTGTGTGGGGAACAAACGAAAGTTGGAAGGGACCTTACAACATCAAGGCCATGGTTTTAATCTCTCTTTCACATTTAATATGATACAATAATATGATTCTTTCCTATAAATCTTGTTGTGTTTTATTGTATGATTCCTCGATCACATACA
Organism: Picea glauca; assembly: GCA_000966675.3. Taxonomy (NCBI): domain Eukaryota; kingdom Viridiplantae; phylum Streptophyta; class Pinopsida; order Pinales; family Pinaceae; genus Picea; species Picea glauca. The sequence continues at coordinate 47,506 of JZKD02S1831907.1, read as the reverse complement.
TAGGTTTATATTGAGTTTATGGTATTACTATAACTTTGGTTGGTTGAATTCTTTTGTAGGATCATCATTGTATGAGTGTTGGAATGGATCTAGGATGGCGATGGTGAGAGGAAGCGGCGTTTAAATGGTATGTCACCTATTTCTCTTTAGTTAGTAAATTCAATATCTAAAACTTCAGGAAAGCGTCATGTTCTGGTGTGTTTTATTCTAGATCTAAGTGGATCTAGGGAGATCAGTTAGTTTCCATACCTACCGATTTATCCAATAACACCAATGGTGTATCAAGAGCCCCAAACGAAGATTGTATGCAAAAGTTACTCTCCCGAGAAGTTGACGTATCAACTACCCCCATCGGGGTCCGCAAACCTTTTGGATTTTCATATTCCGAGGTTAGGGATTTGGATTTTACTTATGCTAAAAAATTCTTAAGAGCCTCATTGTAATGATCATGTTATTGTGAATGATATTAGTTGTCACATCTCTTCTCGGAGATAAGTTGCCACCACTCTAGCGAGTCTTTCACTTTGTATTTTTACAGTCTCTTTACATTTCTTTCATTAATAGAAATCATGTATTACTGTATTTCTTTATTTCTGGAAATATTTATGTGTATCTCATTGTAGTATCTTTTCTTTCATTTCGTTTTCAAAAATAATCTTGATCAATGGTATCAGAGCAGGCTTCTCTTGATTGTTTTTCAATGCATGTCCTCGATGAGGTTTGAGTATAGCAAGTTGGTTCTTGAGTTTGTCTCTCTTGAATACAATCTCTATTGCATGCCCAAGAAACACTCCATGGAAAAAGAAAAGAAAAATGATGGAGCAGAAGATTCTATTAATTTGTTGCTTGAGCAATCTCTCATGCAACAGAGGGATGAAATGATGGAGAATTTTTCCCACATCCTTCAACACCTACTGATAGCAGCAGACACTTCTTCATCAAGAGACCACTTTGAAAGCGCCTCTCCTTTCAAGGTACAAGTTAATTTTGAAATTCTCGTATTTGAAGGTCAGATATATGCGGATGCCCTTGAAAAATGGTTAAATTTGCTAGAAGGGTGTTTTTCTATTCATAATTTTTCTGACAGGGAAAAGATCACCTTCTCACTCCTTAAGGATCTCCCCCATGTCAAACATTGGTGGGAAACTTACTGGAAGAAAAGATCCACAAAGAAATCTAGAATATATGGGGCTGAGACCACTTAGTATTTTTTGTGTGGATGTGGTCAAGGAACAATATTACCCTGTTGGCAACTATGAGGACTAGTACATGAGATGGTCCACGCTGCAGCAAGAGAGGGGCCAAGTAGTTCTGGAGTTCACCAATACCTTCCATACATTATGCACCAAGATGGGTATCCAAGACTCTGAGAGACATTTGGTTCTAAAATACCTTGGGGATCTACACAGATACATCCAAACTAAAATGGATTTTCTGTACATCTCATCACCGGGTGCTACTTATCGATATGTTGTTAAAATCGAGCAGAAATTTAGGCACCATAACAAACAGGAGTTCAGATCTGTGAATCCACAACAACCAAAGTATGAGAAAGATGACCCTAACAAATAGAAACCTGAAAACCAGTATAATCCATAGGAAAAGAAGGTTCACAGGAATATGAAGAAGGACAACGAAAAATGGTGTGATTTCCACAAAATCCCTTGTTACAAAACTGATGAATGTCGCTCAAAATATTCATTGGTGGCTAAGATCAAAGACAAGGAGTCAAACCCTGATTTGGAATTTGATTCAAAAAATATTGATAGAAGACAGATCATTGACATAGACCCCACTACTATTGTCATGATTGCAGCAATTCAACTAGAAGAACCCAGGGATCCTAAAGAGGGGGATCGCCTTTTTCATTCACATATGTGGGTGAAGGGGACCCTGCTGCATTTTATTATTGATAGAGGAAGACAGAATAATCTCATCTCAACATAGGTCGTCAAACATTTGGGATTGTTGACAACACTACACTCGCATCCATACAACATCGGGTGGCTTTTCCAGGGAAGAGATCTTTATGTCAACCAGCAGTGATGATTTTCATACAGCATCCATCCTTTCAAGGATGAGGTATTATGTGATGTTGCCCCAATGGATGTTTGTGATGTTCTCTTGGGCTAGCCATATATGTGGAAACACCATGTTGTTTATGAGTCTCGACCCTGCAGTGTCATTGTTTCTATGGGGGGTCATCTCTACAACATAGTAGAGGTAGTTCTGACTACTGTCCCACCTAAACAGTGCCGCAAGGTAGTATGTCATACTACAAAATTAAGCTTCTTCACGATCTGTTCACAAGATGAACATAAGGACACTGCAACCATTGTAGCCTTGGTCCAAACACCTTCTCTCCAACAGAAGCAAGTTGAAAAGATTGCAGCAAAGCGCAACGATTCCTTCTACACACAACCACCTAAGGTAGGACAAATATTTAAAAATTTCCAACCCTTCTAGCCATAGGTTCATGACAACCTTCAATAAGCTAAGAAGCACAACATCTCCAGCAAGGAAAGCAGCTTCCCAAGATTTAGATTCAACAAACGCTTCCCCCTCTCCATCGGGAACTCAACACAATGGATACCATTGCTTCCTAAGGAGGTAGGATTGATCCAGGTGGATATCGGTATCCACCCACATATTCCACGGGCTTGATTTTTTTTTTCCATCTTGGTAGTTTTTCGATAGTTTTTTAGGTTCCAAACTTTCAAGGTCGTTTTGAGGCCCTAAACGATGTTTTTTGGGCTTTGGGGCCCTCGTGACTACTAAATTCACCGACCTAGGCTATTCAAAATCAATTCTTCTCAGTTAGAAATTTATGATGGTGTATCGAGCGCCCCAAGTAGATATTGTATGCAAATGTTACACCTTCATGAATTTGACGTATCAACTACCCCCATCGAGGCCCGCAAACATTTTGGATTTTCATCTTCTAGGGTTAGGGTTTTTTATTTTACTTATGTTAAAAAGGCATTTGGAGCCTCATTGTAACTATCATCTTCTTGCGAATGAGAGTAGTCGTCACATCACTTCTCAGAGATAAGTTTCCACCATTCTAGTGAGTCTTTCACTCTGTATTTTTATAGTCTCTGTACATTTCTTTCATTAATAGAAATCTTGTATTACTGTATTTATTTGTTTCTGGAAATATTTATGTGTAGTTCATTGTAGTATCTATGCTTTCATTTCGTTCTAAAAAATAATATAGATCATTAAATGAGCACACCTATTATTTCTAACACTGGCATGGCATATTGGTAACAGATTCAAAGTTAGAATAGGCTCAAATCCTTAGGATGGAAGTGGTCAAAACCATATTCTATCTGATGAAATTATACAACATATTCAAGAGAGCGGTTTTCACCTAAACCAGATAACAGATCTTAGGACTTCCACAATTTGAAATCAAGGTTGGTTGGATGCTATCCAAGTGGGATTGGGAGCTTAGAAGGCTGAATCCTGGACAAATTACCTCTCAACTTTGAAAGCTACTCATGCCAGGATCACAAATAGGGAGGATGAATTAGTTTGGAAATATGCGGAGCATGAAATTTACACACCCAAGTTGGGGTATATTCATCTACACTTTGAATTTCTTCAGAGAGACCCAAATTGGTGGTGGAAAGGCATTTGGAAGTGTAGGTGTCCTTTGAAAAGTAGAATTTATATGTGGTGCATATTAGAAAACAAAATTCCAACTTGGGATCGAATGAAGAAAAGGAATATTGAAGGCCCAAGTTGGTGCTCTCTCTGCAGAAATGAAGAGGAAATAGTGGCCCATCTTTTCCTCTCTTGTCCTTTTACTTTATGGATTTGGAAATAATGTTTATCATTCTCAGACTTAAACTATTCTTGGAGGGGAATTTCTATAGAGGAGGCATGGAGAACTTGGTCTTCAGATGCTAGTAGAAATACTTTAAGAGCTTTACCTCTGATTGTCTGCTTGGGGGTTTAGTTGGAAATAAACACAACAATATTTCAGAAATGGATGGCTTCTCCAGAGTGCACTGCATGTCAAGGATGAAGTATTATGGAACACTTTCCCCAAGGAAAGGACTCTCCTCCAATGAGAGTTATTCGAGAGGAACAAGTTGACAAAAATGATCCATGGGATTTTTTCAATGGAGAATCACATAACAATGGAAAAGCTTGTGGTGGTGGAGCAATTATTTTTTGTCAGACTCCCACTTCTTTAATATGAAGATGGGGCTTGGATTCCGCTCAAATAAATATGCTCAACTTATGGCCTTAAAACTACTTATTCTTTTTGCAAGAGAAAAGGGGGTTATTTCACTACATATTTTTGGTGATTCGTTGAATGTAGTGAATTGGACCAAGAAACTTCAAAGATTCCACAATATATTATTAGCTCCTTTGATTGAAGAAATAGATAGGATTTTAAACAATTTTGACTCTTTGTCTATTCATCATGTCTATAGAGAACAAAATTCTGATGAAGACGCTCTATCCAAATCAAGAATAAAGATGGCTTTTGGGTCTTGGACTATCCAGGAATCTAAGGACGGGACCAAGACAAACTCTACTCATCCTCCTTTCATATATATAGCCCATATGATCTTATATGAGTTACTCATTTGAACTATTTTTTGTACATAAGTCGATGCTATTGTATATCACGACATATTTCCATGTTCTCATAGACAACTCTACATGTCTTTATGCTTCTTGATTAGTTTCCCTAGTTATGTTCTCCTACTAGATATTTTTTCTTTGGCTCTTGCCCACTAATTTCAATGTGAATGGGCCCTTGGTTGGTTCTTCTTTGTATTTCAATGATGGGATGATCATCTTTTTACTTCTCAGGCCTCTCCGAGAGTAGGATTTTTTGAATTTTATAAAAGTATCAACTATGCACTTCCTCTCAACAGTAACAACAATACATGCCCTGACATGTATTTACAAAATGTAATATTATTCTATGAATAAAATTATTCTTTTTCCCATGAAAAAAAATCGTAACAATTTAAATGAATTTTTTAATTTGATATGGCATTGTTATTTGTTTAAAATTTCATATATGATCATTTTGAAATATGATGATGATGATGATGATGATGATTAATTTCCACTAAGACCAAATTGGTCTAGCAAACCTTAAGAGGGTAAGGGATTACCTCCAATTATTTATAATTTTTTTTATGTGCTCGAAAAACATTAAGAGAAGCTTTCCAAGATCACCATAGTTTTGATGAGTTAAAAGGTTAGCAAGGTTGGTACTTTGACAAATATTTTGAAATTGATATCTAATGTGGGTATCGGTTGGACAATCTAAGAGAAATTTATTTTCATCTTCAACCTTCTTAGTGTCACAAATATGACACACTCTTTCATCCCATGGTGTTTTAGGAATTGACCAACTCCTAGTTTCACTATGGAACTCGTGACAATTTATTCTTATCTTATAAATGATTATTTTTTTCTTTACACTTGTCAAAATAGAGAGAGAATTTTTATCTTCTAGTTTAGGGTTGAGTACATCCTTATAACACCTTAATTTTATTTTTTCCTCTAACTCTTTATCACACCACATTTTCTCCTTAAATTTTGATTTGATGATATCTTAAATAGTATCCTTATTCTGCAAAATGGTTTCTTCCATGATTCCCCAATATCTTAGCCAAGACTAGGCATTTGTATGCCATCCTTGCTTAAGTCAATGGTGATTACAACTAGATTTTGAAGCAATTTTAGGAAGCCTCTTGTCTTCCATGTTGTTTAAATTGTTCTTATACATTAGGTATCTAGTCATAGTCATTCTCTCAATGGGGGGGAGTCTTTCTTCTAATACGAAGATGGGATAGGGCGTATTTCCTTTAATTTTGAGATTATAGGTTATAAACTTATTTTGTATTTGCTTTATATTTCTCCACGATTCGCGGGAGATACTACATCCCCAAAATTCACATCCATAAATAATAACAGGTGTAACAAGAGTCTAAAAGAGGAGTTTCTTCTTATCCCATATCCAAAAATTGACTAATTTACAATTTTTTTCAAGCCAATAATAAGTTTTATATCCCCTAATAATCCTTTTCTCAATTCTATAATTTGAGTTGAGCTTATGGTGAATATCGATTCCAAGATATTTGTGTGAAGTCACTTCCTCCAAGTTGTTGTTTTAATATATGAAGGTATCATAAGTGATCTTATTGTATTTAATAATCATGACCTTATTCGTATCAGTATTAACAATCATACCCATATTGGAGAAAAAATCCTTGAGGATTATTAGTTCGTTTTCAATATCATGGGGACTCCTTTCCATAAGAATGATATCATCGACATAAAGAAGAATATTGATAACTATACCAATGAGAGTAAGGATGATACAACATGCTTTTTACAAAAAATCTTCTAACTTGTCAATGTATATGTCAAAAAGGGTAGGGGACAAGGGAAAATCTTGTTTGACTCAATTATTGCAGTTAATCTCTTTTGATCGGCCCTAAAAAAATTTAAACTTAGCAATAATTTTCTCATACATCCTTATTGAAGCAACCCTCTACTCGAGAGGCACTTTTATCTCTTCCAACCTATTCCAAAAGTTTTTCCTAGGAACCATGTCAAAAGCTTCTCTAAAGTCAACAAAACAACAAAAAATATTAGTTTTAGTATTGAGAAACTCCTCTGCAATGATCCTAAAGGTAACAAGATGGTCCATAGTTGAATGATATCTCCTAAACATGGCCTGGACATTAACTCTTTACTATGACTTTCTAGCCAAAGGATTGTTGGATTACTGAGAGGGGGGGTGAATCAGTGATGGAGAAATTTAATCCTTTTTCACCATAAAATGAAAATGTTATATCAATGTAGCATTATCATCCAATAGTTGCAGAGTAAATAAAGAATGAACAATTGAGAAATGGCACACATACACAGTACACCATTGTTTTAAGTGGAAACCCAAAGCGAGAGAAAACCACAGATTGTTTTTTCTTATATGTCTTTAAGAATTACATTCATTGGAAGCACCAAATTCCTTTATTTTCCAACTGCAACTGGAAGGAGGCTCCAACCCCCTAGTTTCTCAAGCTACAACCTGAGGGAATATCCAACTCCCCAATTCTCTAGCTATAACCAGAAGGAGGCTACAACCCCCTATGTTCTTCGGCTACAGCCGAAAGGTGGCTACAACCACCTATCCTTTCCCCGTCCAACCACCCTGAAATATAAATGCCAAATGTAGAGAACATGTCACTGTCACTGAATCAACCACTGCCACTGTCAATCTATCATTGTCAAATTGTACCAATAACCTGTAACAACATGTACCAATCAACCTATACCGATAACCTGAACCAACATGTACCATGCATCAACCTTGAATCATCAATATGTACCAACATCATCAACTATACACCTCATGTATGTGTCAACTCATCAACTATACACCTCATCTATGTGCCAACTCATCAACTACTTGTCTCAACGATGTACCCAACATGTACCTCAACCATATAAAAAAGACATAAATCAATATAACCATAAAAAAATCATCACTCTATCCATAAACCAAATACCATAAACCCTTACATCAAACCATGTGCCACAACATCACCGTTATGTAGCCTCAAGCTAAACCAAAAACTTGAGCAACACATCACAACCAAAATACCAATACCCATATGCCAAATACCAACAACAAAATACCAACTGTATCCCTTAACAAGTCTGATATATGCAGCAATACTGAACATCCAATACCATCTCAAGAGCTAAACCCTATCTCACAAAACATAACTCAAACAAGATGTGTCATATCTCTCATAAATAGACCCCAACCAAGTTGTTGTTGTGATCTTTCTACCACACTTTTTCTGCTGCAAGTTTTCTGCTATGATTTTTCTACCGCACTTTTTCTGCCGCAATTTTTCTACCACACTTTTTTGTCGCACTTTTTCTGCCACACTTTTCCTACCACACTTTTTCTATTGCACATTTCTCTATCAATAATACCTGCCCAAATAACCTTTCACAAAATAGATATTCAATGATATTCAATAGATTCCAATGTGATTAAATGAGAGAGCCCTGCCTCTTATTTATACTTTCATGTAGCATCCCACTTTCCTTATTTTATGGAGTTCTCCATTAACTTTATTATTTAAATAATTTCTTTTGCAAACACTTTGACTACTTTGACCTTTTGGGGCTTCTAGATGACTCACAAGGGTTCTCCAACTTCACATGTCCATAAATTTATAAATGTGAGGAGTTATGTGACGTTCCACATACCACCGAAAACGGCATGACATTTACTATCCATCTAGAATAGTCTTACCTGCAAATATATCAAAACTCATACCATTATCCATCAAACAAACTTGGGTCCATTACCCAGACCTTTGTGCTACCATAATTCACTACCATACTTTCTTCAAGGGTTGACATCAATGACAACCAACCCAATTAATCAACAATATCCCCCTTTAGCATTGATGGAAACACTCTGATGAAATACTGAAGTCATGTCATGCAATACTGAAGTCATATCGCTCATGCTCCCCCTGTGACCATTGCTCCCCTTGGAACCATGTGTCTATTCTCTATATCTGTTAAATATCTCCCCCTTTTTCATCAATGGAAAAGGTATATTTCCATCTGGGGATGCTCCCCCTAACTGAACTATCCTTGGGGATACTCCCCCTGACTGGACTCTTCTTGAAATTGATCTCCTGACCTGAATTGTCCTCTTTATGGTGCTTCCTCATGTAAATCTAAGACATATAAGATAAGCATTCAAAAACATTCATTTTTGAGTAGAAATTACTCTGAGTCTCTGGCGAAGATACTCAAAGGATTCCCATGGAAGCGGTTTTGTAAAGATGTCTACCACTTGTTCTTTTGTGCCCACATATTCAACTATGATGTTCTTCTTTGCAACCTGTTCCCGTAGAAAGTGATACTTGATCGAAATGTGCTTCATCTTGGAGTGCATCACTGGGTTCTTTGAGATGTTGATGGTGCTTTTATTATCACAATAGATTGGAATGGGATCATCATACTCAACCTGTATATTTGTCATAGTTTTTCTCATCCATAGAACCTATGTACAACATGTTGTTGCTGCAATATACTTTGCCTTGGCTATAGATAAGGTTACTAATGATTGTTTCTTTCTTATCCATGATACTAAAAACTCATCCAAGTAGAAAACTTCTCCACTGGTGCTTCGTTGGTCATCAATGCAACCTGCCCAATATGCATCTGTGTAGGAAATAAGTGATATATCATTTTCTTTTGGATACCATAATCCAAACTCTTATGTTCCTTTGAGATATCTGAAAATCCTCTTCACTGCTACGACATGTGTTTCCTATGCTTCTGCTTGAAATCGTGCCACTTTTCCAACTTCTTGCATTACATATGGTCTGGATGTTGTCACATTTAGTAAGTTGTCAATCATTGACCTGTATTGCCTCTGGTTTGTAGACTTTGAATCATCATCTTTTATCTACTAGCAACTAGTTTGCATAGGAGTGGTAAATGGTTTTCAATCTTCCATTCCGAACCTCTTTAGCATTTATCTGATATACTTAGTTTGAGAAATAAAAATTCGTTAGTTTCTTTGACATATCTGAAGACTCGGAAACAAGGATAGTTCTCTGAGTAATGACATTTCAAATTCATTCAACATATCCTTTGCAAAATTATGGCTTAGCCTGTCATCATTTCTTCCAAAAAGAATATCATCAACATAAACTTCAATTATTAAAATACTATCTTGAGTTACCTTGATGTAGAGGTTTTTGTTTGCACTTCCTTTTCTAAACCCTGCCTACTATAGATATTTATCGAGTCTATAGTACCATGCTCTAGGAGCCTGTCTTAGACCATACAAATCCTTCTTCAATTTATACACATAATCTGTGTTCTCTGACAACTCAAATCCTTCTATTTGTTCAATGTAGACTTCTTCTTCAAGTTCTACATTTAGAAAAGTTGGTTTTATGTGCATTTGATATACTCTAATATTCTTGGAGCAAGCATAAGCTAAAAAAAATTGGATTTCTTCCATTCTGGAAACTGGGGAAAATGTCTCTTCAAAGTTGATTCCTTCAACCTGTGTGTATTCTTTACATACCAATCTAGCTTTGTTTCTTGTAACCTGTCCATCTTCATTCAATTTATTTCTGAATAACCACTTTGTGCCAATCACATTCTTATTATTTGGTCTTGGAACCAATTCCCAAGTGTCATTCTTCTCTATTTGATCCAATTCTTCATCCATGGCCTTATGCCAAAATTCATCCTTGCTGGCCTCTTCAAAACTGTTTGGTTCAATCGTAGATGAGAGTGCTAGGTGTGTTTGTTGAGGTGAACGGATTCTTCTTCTAGTCTCAACTCCTCCATCTTTGTTTCTGATAATTTGATCTGAAGGATGATTCTTTTGTACTCGTTTGCTAGGTGCCTTTGGAGGCACTTGTTGAACTTTCTCTTCTACTTCTGTTTGATCCTCTTCATACTCCCCTTCTACTTCTTCTTCATCTTCTGCTTCTTCTTCATAAATTTGTTCCATTGATTCATTTTCTTCTTCCTTTAATTCTCGTCCACCTGTTTCATCAATTGTTACATTGATGCTTTCC
>JZKD02S1831896.1:45514-74832 GCA_000966675.3 Picea glauca | reverse complement strand
TTCTCGTAACATTTGTAGGTGGTTGTCATCTAAAGAAATCCATAAGGAAGATATAAAATATTGGAAGAGAGAAATTCCTCGTTTAATGTGTGCAATACAAAAGTATCTACCTCCAGCATTTTTCAATGCGCAAGAACACTACCTCATACACCAGGTTGAGGAGATTGAATTGTGTGGACCTGTACACACAAGGTCAATGTGGATGGTGGAGAGACACTTGAATTCATTGAAGGCTTTAGTTAGACAAAGAGCACGTCCCGAGGGTTCTATGGTGGAGGGGTATATGGTATATCAAACATTAGTGTATATTAGCGATTATATTCCTGATTTAGAGAGGAAAATTAATATACATTGCATTTGGGGTGTCAATAACGTCAAAATATCTGAAGTGGAGGTCTTGGTCGGGAATGGTAAAATGAGGAAAGTGAAAGTTATTATATTATTTTATTTTTATCTAAATTGTATTTCTTCAATTTATATTATACCTCCATCAATTATTATTATTCATTATTCTTACTAATTTATATTTTTTTTATTGCAGTTGGTCGAGTGTGGGATGCACTAGATTTATCCATTGCTAACAATCTTGATTGGATGAAGCTATGGATAGAACAATGTGAACAACATGATGGTAGGTTATAATGGGAAGGGGTGGCTACATTAATTAAAAGAGCTCATCGTAATGAAGATCACAATCTTACGAAGAGGGAGATTGATTTAGCATATGGTTTAAAAGATAAACACGTAAGCATATAAAATTTTACCTGCACTTTCTGTTATTATACAAAATTTTAATGTATTATTTTTTAATATTTATTAAGTTTAAATACGTTTATTAATTATTAATTTATTTTGTACTTGTCAGGAATATTGCAGTTGAAGCACCACAAAGCTATGTGGTATAATGGTCGAAAATTTTGCGTCAAAAGGGTGGATGACACGAAGAAAACTGCAGATTCAAGGATAACTGCAGTGTTTCAAGTCACTAATGTTTCTTCTAGAAGTGACAAACATCCAAGACTAACATAAAATAGATATTATGGATATTTGGATGATATAATCGAGTGTGACTTCAAATCCTTCAAGATAATTCTGTTTGAGGTCAAATGGTATCGTTTACGGATAAATGAACGTGATCCTGAAAGAACTGTTATTCAACATGACAATGGTTTTACCGTGGTTAATACAAGGACATTTGAGCCGGGTCTAGAAATTTATGTTCTTCCTAGCCAATGTGAGCAGGTATTCTATTACGAGGTTCCCGGTAAACCAGGTTGTTTGTTTGTTGTTAGATATGATCCAAGAGGAAGGCCTGTAAAGTATAATGTACCGGAAGAAGATGATATTCAAGAACTAGAAGGTGATACAGAGGAACATGAGGAGGTAGACCGTGTATCGTCAGATGATGAAATTGAAGAAGTTGATCGACCATATGATGTAAATGATAATGTTCTCGATGATGCTATATTTGATGATGATATTATCAAAATTATGACAGTTATGATGACGATGTTGATATGGCCAATCCATTCGACGGTGATTCTGAAATACTAGATGATGATACAGAATATGATGAGTTGGATGAAGAAGAAGATCAATGATATTCATACATGTGGTGAGTGATTTGTACTATAGATCTCTTATGTTTTTTTTCTTTCATGTAATGTTAGTGTCGTTTTTAATTATAGTTGTTGAATCTAGATAGATTGGGTATTGGGGAAATGAAAATGTTCACGATGAAGATGATATTGACAATGTTGAGTTTGATGAAGAAGAAGATGAATGATATATAGAGGTATGTGTTTTATATGATGATATTTATATGTTTTTATTTTGTATAATATAGTATTTTACATGTTCTTTATTATTTCAAATTGGGTATGGGGAAATTGAGAGTGATGTGAGGGGGGAGGGGGCATAATTAGAGCTTCCACCTTCACGTGGTTGCCCCTATTTAGTAGAGAATGAAATATTCTCGAAACCAAGAGATGATCATGAAAAACAAGGTTTATAGCATAGTTGAAATTTGACTCATCATTGTCATCATCATCCTACAAACCCGTTGCATTGAACACCAGTTTTTCACTAGGGGTGTGTTGTGGTCACAACAGTTTGCATAGCTTAAATATATTTCAAAGTTGAATGTATTTTGAATGTCCAACGAATGTTAACTAACCCTTAAGCCCATTGACCCTAGAAAAACCCTTAACCTTGCTACTAACATACTAATCACCCCCTGTCGTAAATAAAAATCCCCTAAATCCCCTAAACCCTAAACCCTAAAAACTAAATCCTAAACCCTAAACATGAGGTCTAACATGTTACATAAATAAGGTGATTGTAAAGTTATTTTTCACATTGATTATATCATCATTGCATAATCATGTCATGTATTTGTTTTTTAGTTTTCTAACTATTTGAAATTATGTTATGCTCATTGTTTAGCTACATATTAGTGAGATTAATACATGATGAAGGTGGAAACATAGCTATTTAAATACCGATCCATAGGAATTGCAAAGTCATTTTGGATTATGAACAACAAGACCATGAACATATGATATGATTCATTTCCAAGGACCTTAGCAACATTGCTCCAATGCAACCATTGAAGGAACTCCAATCCATTAAGTGAATTCTTTTTCAAAAGGATTCTCTCAACTTGGTTTCCATCTTCCCCAAGCCATAATGTATTCTACTATAGATACCTTTTCAACATCTCAGGATTGTTTATTTATGCCAACTCTAAGCTAAAACATAGGAGAACAACCAATCATATAATCACATGAGTGTCATGGATTCATTAGGGTTTGATAAGGAATGCAACTAGGGTGTAGGCCCTAGTTTCATAATCACCTTGGTAATATCTTCAATTATTACCTCCTTTACCAATTCTTAATAGATATACTTCTCCTTTAATTCATCATCTTTCTCCACCTCCTTGAATACCCCTCAATCCATCAATAAATAACTTGCAATGAAGGGTCCCTTGCATCAGATCTTATCCTCTACAGGGACCAAGTCTTCCAAATCCATGCTCACTTTCAAATTTTCTAACTCATCTCTCTTCATGCTACCTTCCACTAGGGTAAAGGGTGCCATCTCCGAAGCCATGGAGCCTATTAAAAATACCATTATAATATATTCTCAAGAATCACTTACATAGCTATGATCTCAACCCTCTCTGAGAATTTAAAATTTTCCTCGATCCACCTGTTGTTCCTGAGTCTGTACTTAAGGCTTAAAAGTACAGTGTCAAGGCATCCGAAAGTAGGTGAAAGATGAGTAAGAGGGTAACGTCAACCTTTGGTAAAGGAAACTAGGGAAGATTTCTACGTTGGTGTTGTCTAGCTTCCAATTGTTCCTGAGTAGTTATATCTTGTTCTATGGCTGCCCATGAACGTTCAAGTTCGTCCTGGTTATTATCAGTTTTAAGGATTATGTCAAAAAGGTTTAAAGCAATATGTGTTTGGTTCGATAGTCCAGGTTCGATATTAGGCTGTGTTTGTGCAGGGACAGTCATGGAGGAACAGTAAGAGTAGGAAAGGATTCAAAGAGAGATTAAATGCAGTCTCAATTTGGTCGAATAAAAAAGAGTTTTACGGTTTAAGAATAAAATAGGAATGCAAATTGGAGGCTCTTTCCCGTAACTGTATTATATTTTAATAAAAGGTGTGAGGTGAGAGAAAAACATTAGGCTGCATATAACGCAAGGTTCCTGTCAAAGAGAAAACTCACATATAAACAGAAGAGGAAATTAGTAAGGAAATAACTGACATAGTAAAGAATATATATAGAATTCTGAAAGTGCAGATTGGTCTTACACCCGCTGATAGCTGGTGCAGAGGAAAGACAATAAACAATTTATAGGAAACCGAAATCCTTTCATTATAGTAGTGGTCGTACTAAAGTATAACGAAGAACATCAATTATGAATAATGGAATGAAATGAAACATGAAATACGAAGAAACAAACTTGTAACACCAGTCTTGATGGAATCAAGAATCTCTAGATTTGCATATATTAACTTCTCGAATGAAAAAAACTCTATTACAATTGACACAAAAAGGTCCAGCCTCGTTTATTTCTTTCTGTGATATATTTATACAATTTTACAGATCAGCTATAATCTCAACAGTTACACAAATTTGGTTACAACCGAGAGGAGCGCAATCGCTCCCTTTCTCCTACTCTATCTTTACTTGGTGCCAGGTGCTCGTCTTCGCGTGGATTCGGTGTAGGCGATACATCTTTCCACAAAATGAGATACGAGCTGTGAAGGTTCCACTTGACAGCTGGCCTCGACGAAGTAGCATTCTCGGGCTAACTGCTGTAGCTTGTCCCCCATTTGTGCATCGACGATGTCGAGGGCACTTAGCTATGCGCTGGGTTTGATCATGTGCTTCTCAACTTTGGCCATGTCCACCATATGTATCTGAGAGATGTCGGCCGAAAATATCTCATCCTTTTCCTTTAGATCGAGTGAGATCTGTTCCACATTTATTTGCATCAATGCTTCTGCATCGCCTCGGCTGTCAATATCCAATAGCTCGCCATCTATGGAGTTAAAAGATTCTTCTAAAGAATGGGTTACCTTTTGGACTTGTTCCTTTCCCAGGACAATGTTATGCTCCCAATATTTCAATAGAATATTGCCTCTGGTTTGTTTAGGGATGGAAAGCCCAGGAGCGCCTGCCGAAACCCTATTATTTGTGGCGATTACCGCATCCTGGAAAGTGACCCGAGCCACTTCGGCCTCCCTTTCCATGGCAGTCAGGTTCTGGGACACCTGATTCACCAACAGACAGTTCTCCCGGATCTCTCCTATCCTAGCAAGCAAATTCTGCTGTGTCAAAAAGATTTTTCTCTGAATCTCGCTGGCTCAGGATTTAAATATGCCGATGTCTGTTTCTCTTCTCTCGACGAATTCTGCCCGAGCTTGCAATTGTTCAATCAGATTTCTCTGTTGGCTCGCCTATGCTCTACCATCTCGGACCACCAACTGTGCTTGCTCAAGCTTGGTCTTGAGCATTTCTATTTCATTTTTGTCGGCCAATCTAGCCTGTTCTATCTCCATGCTGGCCTGACCTTTAGCATTCTCTGCGGCTGTGGCCAATCTAGCCTCGAGGGTCCTGATTAGGCGATTTTTCCTTTTTAGTTGGTTATTCAAAAGCCCAACTGAGAATTGATTTGCCGAAGCATATGCCCCCAACGTTCCCGCGATTTCAGTGGCGAGTTGGTCACTTTTATTATTTTTTCCATCAGTCATGATTTTATATTTTTTCGCAGTGGACTCTCCTTCTTGATAGAACTCTCTTTTCACTACCGCCTTCCTCTTTTTATCAAAAAATAACTCATTTGGAGGGAGTTCCTTTGTTCTAATGGGCCTCAGTTCTTCATTAAATATCCATCCCTCGTCGACATTTCCCTGTGCTGACTGCAAGGGTGTGACTGAGGTGATGGGCTCTCCTATTTGTTTTGCTGATTCTCTTGGAGTACCGATGGGATTTTGCTCCTTTGGCGTACCTAGAGTCTCTGTTTTAGTCTCCAGCTTCTGTTCCCTTGGTGAGCCTGGAGTTTTTACTTCTGCTTTGGGATTCTTCGTTTGTTCCCCTTCCTGGAGTTTTCCAAGGTTAGAAATTGCATCCTCAGAATCTTTAGCATCCTTCTGTTTTGTCTCGGAAGCAACTGAACCTCCCAACATAGAGGGGATATATCTTCATCTATTTTCCTAGAAGTTTAATACAGATGCTGTGTCTTCGGGTGCTAATGATTGGATCTGGGTTAGCACTTCTTCATAAGACCTCGCCCCTCAGAAAACGTCGTCCGAGGGTGAATTTTCATGCTCAAATCTCTTGAGCCCACAATGAGCCAAATGGTTGCTCACGACCCTCTGTGGATCATGTTTATTCACTTCGATGGAGACCAAACTTAGGTCCTCCAGGGCAGTAGCCTCGACTTTGGCATGCCCGAAATCTAATAAAGAATAGGAATTCAGTCGAATGGGAAAAGAAGGCCATACCTTCTTTCAGTAACCCTTGAGTTCTTTTCTCACCCCTCCAATTACCATTTTCCAGGCAATCTCTCGACAAGCCAGCTTGTCGGGGATGAACAAGGGCAGCGCATGAGGGGGAACAGAAGCCCTGAAAACTCTGAAATACGAAAACTCTGCCTCCACATACCAATCCGCTATGCCACTCAAACCTGTTGCAATGCTGTCCGAGATGCGAGGTGGTGGGTGCCAAAAAATGACAATATGCAGGGGCACCATCACCCAGTTAAAAATCTCATATGTGAACTTTTCTGCTTTATTCTCCCATAGTTTGTCATGATACTCATGCACGGGTTTTTCTTGGGATGGATTCCAAACCCAACTCATCAAGGAGAATGGTGTCATGGAACATACCGCGTCCATGATATATGCTGACATGAAAAATGAGGATGGTTTCCCACTTGCCTTCTGCTCCCGATACTCTGTGACCCTATTGGCCAAACTGTCTGAGAGCATCTTTGCCCAATTAAACGAGCAACCTTCTGCGACCTAAAACATGAGAGACACCCACGCGATGTAGAAATGCGATGTGTCTTCTCTCCCAAATAGCCAGCATGTCATCATGGCCACATATTTATATTGTGGCTCCAAAGAAGCGATAGAATAAACACCCTGGTCATTTGCTCTGAATTTCCCAGAGCGCGAAACCCAATCTTTGATCAAACCGGGCATGGTTTTGTCGTACTGTGTGCATTCTTTCTCTTTGAATTCCTCTAGGAACTCGGCGCCATATGTATATTTAGACGTCGAAGGTAGCTTGTACATGGTTTGTAAATGCTCGAGCCTAAAAGCCCCGACAGTAACTCGCTGGATGTTTATGATCGTCCTAGTAGGTAAGTCTACATGGTCCAACGCCCACCAGATCATGTCCTAATACGGAAGCAACCGTGGCTTGGTTGCTATTCTGTGCATCCCGGATTGGACGATTATCTTGTACTTGGTGTGTAGATCATCCCTTTCGATGTCGTCGGAGTCGTCTGAGTAATCTACCAATTCTGCTTGCAGAACATTTGACACAAACGACCAGTCAGGGATCGATTCGACACTTCGGGGTGAAGTATCGATGACATTATCTGAGCTCTATACCGCGACTTCGACACTCACCTTTGCTTCTTTCCGTGGAGCCATGGCCGCAGTTTACGTTTTCGCTCTCCTTCGATAGAACTGCGTATACATGCAGAAAGTAGTTAACTCAGAAATGATGAGCTCCGCGTGCTATGAAAAATGCATAATGAAACGTAGCTCTTGCATATATTTAAAAAAACTGTACCTTTCAAAACAAGCCTGTCAATTCGAAATTAGAAATAAACTTATGCCATAAAAATCCGATCTTACACATAGATTTTCCTTATCTTCCCATTAATGTCATAAATTTTGGCGGTTTGACAGTTAGTCGGAGTATGGAGAGCAAATAGCTACCTCGGGAAATGTGCAAGCCTCGATGCACGGGACATATCTTGCTTTATTTTAAAATATCAAAACTTAGCAACGTTAATAACTTTCTCATTGTTCGCTGCATCGTGGATTTCCTTTTAACATTTTGTGTTTTCAACTTGCGAGACTGTGAGGACCGATTTTGGCTTAATTAACAATAATCGTGATTTGGAGCATCATTAATTTCATAATCACTTTATTAGCCATATCGCGACTCGAAACTTCGAAGACAAGTTTCTGAGAGATTCGTATGCCGAGTCGCGAAACTGCGAGATGGCGATAATTAAGACTCAATTAAGGGAAATAAAATCTCAGCTTAGGCGATTAATTAAACATGCTATAATTTTGTCGCGACTTCGTGAGTCGGGGTTTTAGACGTCGTAACTTTCTAAAAGATAGTGCCGAGTGGCGAAACGCCGAGAACAGATTTTAACCATGGTTAGCCTTTTTGCTTATAATCCTTGACCAGGGTTAGCCCGAAAGAACCTCGTGTTCTCGGCTCTCGGAGCTGCAAAAATAAAAATTCAAACTTAGTGAACGTCGATGCGTGAAACTCCGATGACGTCTAATCACTGAGTTAAAATACTTTACTCTGGTTACTGTCTTAAGCGAAAATTTAAAATGACTTCGCCGTTTCGTGACTCGGGACGTGTGAATTCATGGGTTAAAGTATCTGACCTGCGAGATCCCGATGTAAAACAAAGAGAGTGACATTCTTACGAAATTAGATTTGTTTTGAGAGTGGAAAAGCATCGCTGCTTATGTAATAAGGTTGCAGAGTTTTCAAAGTCTCAGGGGAAAAATCAAAACACCATCTTTAGATTTCAAGTATCAAAAAATTTAAAATTGTGAAGGGTAAAAATAAAACAAGGGTGGCTCCAACATAGGCTCCATCTAGGGATCCCGCCTTCCTGTGAGGCGGGAAGAACAGTAGACCACGTGCCAATATTGGGTAAATGGAGTCAAAAGCTCAAACATGTGGAAAAATTCCAAGTAAAAAGGATCGAAGGGGGAAAAAGACTTCGTTTTTTTACCTCGAGCAGTTTCTCCAAAATCAGATACTCTTTCTGAACACAGCTGTAGTCTCTTTCAAAATTTTCCCTTTCCCACTACTAACTTTGGGTATGTTTCAAGACAGTCGAAATGACCCTAGGAGATTCAACAGATCTTGTGATTCTCAGCTTGCATCAAAAGAATGAGATTATATATATTTTTAAATCGGGAAGTCCCGTCTGAATTTTGGGTGTTGATCAGGTTTTTAGAAAGCATTGGTTACCAGAGTAGAGTGATATTCATGTATAACAACCTTACAGATATCTCAGACATTGCTTCACTACCAGCAAGCCTGTTTAGTACCCCGTTGAAGTTGTCTGGCCCTTTTCACTGAATTTCCTTTCACCACTTCGAAAAATATTTATGCATTTAAATGCTGAGACGAGGGCAATTATTTCTGAATTTCCTTTCATCGTCTTCCTGGACTAGGTGGGGGCAATCATTTCTGAATTTCCTTTCACCACCTGTCTTATAATTTACTTTTTGGACGCGAAGATGGGGGCAATCAATTTGTATCAGGGCTGATATCTGTGTAATATTTTGCATCAGAGGTCTGTCAACCTATTTTGATTACTCGGTACCAAGCTTCCCTTGACCATCACAAAACCTTCGTTCTTAGGGAAAAAGGAAAATACATTTTTTGAGGGGCATCCTATTTGAGCAAGCTTTGATTCTTCTGACACTGTTGAAAAACCTAGGAAAGTTAAGATCGCTTTATTAAACGTTCCTTTGCTTAGTAGGAGATCAAGTAGTTGTGAAGACCCGCTTTCCTATCAAGATCTGTTTCAAAACCCACGAGGTTTAAAACGAAAAACTTTTATCCCTTCGTAATGACTCGGGAAGATGGTGACTTGCTAAAAGTTAGACCCGAAGATAGACAGGATACAAGGCAGCAATTTATTGACTGAAAACACAAAAGGTCAAAACAGTTCAAGACTGGCTCTTATAGATATCTTTGGGGACAATTATTCCGACTGATTGTTTTTAGATTTAGTGTATTCATTCAAATTACTTTAACTCGAAGATTATCAAACCAACAATAATCATGTTATCTAACGTTTTAGCCGACACTGTAGTTTGAAAGACGTTACCTTGGTTTACTTTAAACAGTCTTTTATAACCTGTGTATTTCGAAAGCTCACCTTTATCTTTTCTTTTCACTTTCTTTGTGCATTATGAAACTATTTTAGGTATCACCTGTTTTATGCCGCTCTATTTCTGACACCGACTTGCAAATTACTTTTCCTGCTGGTTTCGTCTGCAGCCGGAATCCTGTAAAGAGAAAATGCGAATCTTATTGGAAATGTGTCGAGAGTTTAGGAACAAAAAACCGAAAATTAAAAGTAAATGTTCAAATGAAAATATACGTATGTACAAAACATGAAATTTATTTATTTATGATTTTTTTTTTTTACAACTGTTATGTCATGTAATGTTTTAGATATCACCCATTGACAGGGGCATTGAGGACTTCTCCGTCTATATTTTCCAGAAGAAAATAATTTTTCCCTTCTGGAGCCGAGATCCTGAATGGTCCATACCAAAGGTGGTCAAATTTTCTATGCTTCGCGGCTTCTTCCCTTCTCGCATCCCATCTTAATACTAAGTCACCTGGGAGGAATTCTCTGTCTTTTGCCTTGAGGTCGAATAATGATTTCATATCATCTTGGTACCTTTGGATCTTTTCATCAACTTCAACTCTATGCTGTTGAACCTCAATCAGCTGATTAATTCTCCTGGTTACATGATTGGGTTCTTCGTTTTGATCCTGCCATAACTTCATCACTGGTAATGCTAGGTTTATAGGTAGAACAACATCTGTGCCATAGACCATTTGAAAAGGAGAAATGCCGATAGACCTTTTAGTGCTGATGCGGTTTGCCCATAATGCGTATTTTAAGTGCACATGCCAAGACCTTTTATTTTCATCCAGTACTTTCTTGATTATGTTCACAAGGCTCTTGTTAGATGATTTGGCCAATCCGTTCCCCTGAGGGTAATATGCAGTGGAATGGCCGAGAACGATATTATACTTCTGATAGAAGCTGATCATGGCCATGGATTTGAAGGCCTGGGCATTATCGGTAACTATTTTTCGGGGACACCCGAATCTTGACAAGATATTGTCCTCCAAGAAATCGATTACCACCGAGTCTGTTTCCCTTTTGGTTGGAATGGCTTCCACCCACTTAGTAAAATAATCCGTAGCTGTAAGAATCCATTTATGCTGAGCACTGGAATGGGGATTAATTTCCCCTATAAAGTCTAGACCCCATTGTTGAAATGGATCTTTAGTTTTGACTGGAACAAGTGGCAGTGCAGGGAGTTTCTGTTTACCAGTGAATATTTGACACAGGTTGCAGGCACGGACTTTGGCGTTGAAGTCCGAAAATAGTTTCGGCCAATAGTATCCAGCCCTCAATATCTTGTAGGTTGTGGCTCTCCATGCGTGGTGTCCTCCACAAACTCCTTCATGAAATTCCTCTATAACCCGTGGAGTTTCCGACTCAACCAGAAAGACTAGTAGGAACTCGAGTGGATCCTTCCAGTATAACTGATTTTCGGCGATGCAATATTTTACAGCATGGAGTTTTAAAGTTCTGCATTTGGCTGGTGATAGTTCATTTGGACATTTCAGGTTTAACAAGTAGAACACTATGTCTTTATACCAACCTGACGATATGAACTTTTCTTCGACCTTGCTTGGATCTGTCTGGTCATCTGGCTCGTGCAGGTGTGTGTCTCCGTCTTCCCCTTGGAAAAAATTAATATCAAGAGCTCTGAGATTCGACTCAGCCAAGAGTTTGGCTAGACCCTGCCCCTTTATCAATTTAGTCGGCTTGACTTCCAGATCGAATTCTTTTATTTTTGCGAGCCAACGCCCTCGTTTTCCGTCACTATCTAGCTGTACCAATATATCTTTCACAGTACTGGTAGGCACGTACGTGATAATTTTTGAATGCAGTACATAGGTTCTGAATTCTTTTAGCGCTTTTACCATTGCGTACGCCTATTTTTATATTATGTCATACTTTAGTTCGACGTCTCTAAGGATCTTGCTAAAAAACGTGATTGGCTGTTCGAATCCTTCATCATATTTTTGCAGGAGCACTGCGGCGATAGTATGCTCAGAAGCAAACGAGAAGATAAGAAAATATTTCAGGTAATCTGGGCTTGCTAACACAGGTGCCTCGCTGATGACTTTCTTAATATGCACGAACGATGCTTTAGCCTCGGTCGTCCAATTTACTCTGCTATCTTTCTTCAACATTCCTGTGATCATTTTGACAATCTCAGCAAAATTTGGGATAAACCTTCATAAAAAATTAATTGTACCTAAGAAAGATTGAATCTCTTTTACGTTTCTGGGAATATTTATAGTTTCTATTGCTTCAATCCTCTTAGGATCAATCCTGATCCCATCCTTAGATATGATATGCCCTAGAAGCTTACCTTCCCGCATAGCGAAATGTGATTTCTTTGGGTTCAAAGACAGACCATACCTACGGCATTTTTCGAAAGTCTGTTTTAGATGGATCAAATGTTCTTCATCGGTTTTAGAGAAAACCGTCAAATCGTCGAGTTAGATGACTACGAACTTGTCTCTTTCTCCTACGAAAGCGATATCCATAGCACGCTGGAATGTAGCCCCTGCATTCATCAAACCAAACAACATTTTGTCATACATGAATGTACCCCATGGTGTGGTGAAAGCAATTTTTTCTCTGTCTTGCTCGTTCATGGCGATTTGGTTATACCCAGAGAACCCATCTATCATAGACATTCGATTTGATCCAACTACCTTTTCTAGGACGTGGTCCATTTTGGGGAGCGGATAATTATCCTTGAGAGAAGACTTATTCAAGTTTCAGAAATCCACACACAGTCTTATTTCTCCGTTCTTTTTCCTGACCGGGACCAAATTTGCCACCCAGTCCAAGTATCTCAGAGGTACAATTATTTTCGCATTTAAAATCTTCTTAACTTCCTTTTCAATCACGGGCAACAAAATGGGGTTAATTTGCCTAAGATTTTTCCTAAACAGCTTGACCCCAGGCTTCAAGGGTATCTTGTGCTCAATTATGGAAGTGCCATACGTTCTAAGCTCATCATAGGACCACACGAAAACATCTTTGTACTGTCTGAGTAGGTCTCTGTACTGGACTTTTACCTTGGGAGGGAGGAACTTAGATATCTTTACCAACCTGGATTCTTTTTCAGTTCCTATATCGCAGTCCTCCACTTCTTCTGGTTGGGGCTGCAAAGTGGATTTCACAGGTATGTCATTCTGATCTAAAAGTATTTCTAAAGGAATTAAGACTTTCAGAATTTGGTTGTTTTTAAGGACCATCATACGATGATCCGCTATTTTTTATCGGAAGGTTTCAGGATCTTCTCCTTCTTGCATAATCCACATCGGGTCATTTTGATTCTCTTGGTCTGGATGTGTTTCGGAGAGCTCACCTACTGCTACAAGAAATTTCTTGATTTGTTTGTCATCTTCAAAAACCTGCCAGTGTCGGATATTATCTGGTATAGAGGATTTGTATCTGATTTCAATGTGATATTTCAGTTTGACTGCAATGGGAGGAGAAAAGGTTGAAGCTGCCTTGGCCAATGCGTCAGCATGTATATTCTCTGTGCGAGGGATAAAATGGACCTTTACAGATGAGAAAAAGTTTTCCATCAAATCCCAAGCTCAATTTTTGTATGTTCTTAGTCTGGGATGCTTGGCTAGGTACTGTCGGTTTATTTGTTTAACTATTAGCTATGCGTCACCATAAACTTCCAAGTTATTTATATTTAGCCTTTTTGCAACCTCTAATCCTAAAATCAATGCTTCATATTTGCATATGTTTTTAGTGTAATCTATGTCCCACTGCAGTCGGTAAGAGAAAAGAATAATGAATTTACCTTTGGGAGCCACTAAGAGCACTCCCGCACCTGCCCCTTTAGAACACAAGGCACCATCGAAATACATTTTCCAAACTCCAGTGTTACACAGATCTTCTGTCAAATGACTTGTCTCTTCTTGCTTCATATCGAGTTCCTCTGGACATCCATCCAAACCATCATCAAAAGACAAAATGAAATTCCCCAGATCTTGGTCTGTAATGTAAATGGGAAATTTATTTGGGTTTTGAGGGTCGCTGACTGTATACGCTAATCTTGTTTCTCTGTACAACCGAGTGAACTGACCACTGAACACAGGGATTGTGGCATATGCCATGTCCAACTGTAGAGAACCCCCCAACTTGACTCCCCATGATCCAGATAGCAGCATGCCATATTTGGGGGGGAATATCTGTAATAACCACATCCATCAGGATACTCTTGACCGGGACCTGAGCCAGGGTAACTACCAGATCTTTTATCATCCCCATACATTTAACCTTTCTCGAATCGAAAGAGTACAGATTTCCATAAGGTCTTGTGATCTGGAGACCCAACTTGTCCATTATAATCTTGGGCATAACATTATGGGAAGCCCCTGAGTCCAACATACAATTATGCAACAATTGATCATATACATTCAGAGTGATATAAAATGGAGCGATGTTGTCTTTGGACCCTTCAAAATGGGGACCAAAGGTGATGTTAGGTCTATCATCTTCCAGGTTTATAACATCAGACTGACTTTCTAGCTCATAGACACCCATCGCTTTGGGAATTTGCTTCCGATAAGCGAGATTTTTTGCTAATTCTACCAAAGGAATCGGTATCTTAATTTTGTTTAACTCAAAAACTGAAAGATGTGTTTACCTTGTCCATTTCTTTGGTTGAGACTTCCAATTTTTTTCTTTCTGACTTACTTGTCTAGATCGCTTTATCACTCGTGATCCTAGTTGAAGACGTAACTTTATCTACTGGTTCGGTTTCTTGTGTTTGAGTTTCAACTTTTTTCACCTCAGACTCTTGAGTGCTTGCTACCTTGGTTTTGTTGCTGGGTAACAAGGTCTCTTCCGAAGGAGGTTCATAAGCTTGACCTCTTTGAAGGATTTTCTTAGGTTGATTCATTGAGGTGGGCTTACTCTTATATCTTAAGTTGTATTTTGGTTGAAACTCGGCCATTATCATCTCTATTTTTGGTTGAGATACATAGAGATCAGTGTGATCACCTTCTTCATCCTCATTAGACGGTTGTGGGGTGTTCAAATATTTTTCATAATCTTCACGAGTCAGATACGGCTGCGAACATTCATCACCGAAATTCGTGACTTCATCCTCCGAATCTCTGAAATCTTGGAGGTCGTTTGCTCCTATAAAATTTTCGTTCTTTAGTGGAGCTTGTATTTTTTGATCCTCATTCTTTATTTGTCTCTGTTGATTTGGGGGATTTGGGTTTCTCCTAAAGTCCTTTTTAGTGGAAGAATCATCTTTAACCTGGCCCAACTCCATCCTAGAGATTTTGTTGGACAGTTCTTTAATTACTCGGTCCATATCATCTACTCTGTCATTAGTATATCTATTTGACCCCGAAGGACCCGCTGGTTCCCTATAGCGTCTATTTTCGCGGTTGACTGTTTCTATTTTGGCCTTTAATTTACCTGAAGCCATCATATTAGATTCTATTTCGACAGCATCGTCTTGCATTCTATTTAGGGTGGCTCCTCTTCTTTCTCACAAAAGTAATGCGAAATCCAGCTCGAAATCTCCCGCGAAGGTTACTTTGGCTGAGGGTTCGTAGGGTTTAACTGTGGCTAGAATCTTATTATATAGTTTGTTGAATATCATAATAAATTCCATGATTGTTTCTGAGTTATTTTTCTTTAGGGACCCAAACTTGGTAAGGTAATATAAGTGATATTTTCACTCTCCCCATTGTCTGAGGAAAGCATCTTCCAAAGCGTCATATGTCCGGATAGAAGCTGCGGGGAGGCTCCGAAACCAAGTTCCGACCTGTCCTTCAAAGGTCTGAACAAGGAGTCTCAAATAGACATCTTCGTGCTCGATACCACAGATGTCTGCGAATTGGTCAAAGAAATTTATATTCTCAGCTACGGTTAGATCTCCCTCCCCAGTGAACTAAGGAAGATTTTTGATGTAATTTTCAGGAAGATCATGAAGGGGGACGGGCAAAACCAGGGGAGCGTATCTCGCTGCTACTTTTGCGAATACTCTGGGAGGAGGGACATTCCCTTGACCTCCACCTCCTCCTCCAGGGGCACCTCCACCACCTCCTCCGACGGCTGCCATCGATTCAGGTGTAGAAAATGAGTGTGTAACACACTCCTTGTAATCAGGCGAGACCGGGAAGTTCTATCGAAGAAACGTTGGTATGTCAACTGTCGACGAACTTTCTAGAGGACCTTGTCCCTTGTGTACAGATGAAAAAGTAGAATGAATCTCACTCCTAACTTCAGAGTAGTTTGACGTCAGATCTTTGGTATCAAACAGAGGACTGCGTGAAGTAGAAGGTTCTGAATGGCAGTTAGTCTTTAAAAGTGGGTTTTTAGTCTTTAAATTTTTTTCGAGATCAGTAACAGGCGTAATCAACTTACCATACGAGTTCTTTCTAGTATTCCTTCTACTGAATTCCAGTTTATTTTTTCGTGGAGTCGCCAAGTGAAATATTGCAAAAGCCTTAAAATTGTGTGTACTCTATGTTCACTATCAAGGAGTAGCACTTTCAACGAAATAAAAGTCATTTTCCCAGGGAAAACGATTTCGTAACTTCGGACCCCGGCAACGGCACCAGGAAGATGTTGTTCCTGAGTTTGTACTTAAGGCTTAAAAGTACAGTGTCAAGGCATCCGAAAGTAGGTGAAAGATGAGTAAGAGGGTAACATCAACCTTTGGTAAAGGAAACTAGGGAAGATTTCTACGTTGGCATTGTCTAGCTTCCAACTGTTCCTGAGTAGTTATATCTTGTTCAATGGCTGCCCATGAATGTTCAAGTTTGTCTCGGTTATTAGCAATTTTAAGGATTATGTCAAAAAGGTTTAAAGCAGTATGTATTTGGTTCGATAGTCCAGGTTCGATATTAGGCTGTGTTTGTGCAGGGACAGTCATGGAGGAACAGTAAGAGTAGGAAAGGATTCAAAGAGAGATTAAATGCTGTCTCGATTTGGTCGAATAAAAAAGAGTTTTACAGTTTAAGAATAAAATAGGAATGAAAATTGGAGGCTCTTTCCCATAACTGTATTATATTTTAATAAAAGGTGTGAGGTGAGAGAAAAACATTAGGCTGCATATAACGCAAGGTTCCTGTCAAAGAGAAAACTCACATATAAACAGAAGAGGAAATTAGTAAGGAAATAACTGACATAGAAAAGAATATATATAGAATTCCGAAAGTGCAGATTGGTATTACACCCGCTGATAGCTGGTGCAAAGGAAAGACAATAAACAATTTACAGGAAACCGAAATCCTTTCGTTATAGTAGTGGTCGTACTAAAGTATAACAGAGCACATCAATTATGAATAATGGAATGAAATGAAACATGAAATACGAAGAAACAAACCTGTAACACCAGTCTTAATGGAATCGAGAATCTCCAGATTTGCATATATTAACTTCTCGAATGCAAAAACTCTATTACAATCGACACAAAAAAGGTCCAGCCTTGTTTATTTCTTTTTGTAATATATTTATACAATTTTAAAGATCAGTTATAATCTCAACGGTTACACAAATTCGGTTACAACCAAGAGGAGCGCAATCGCTCCCTTTCTCCTATTCTATCTTTACTTGGTGCCAGGTGCTCATCTTCGCATGGATTTAGTGCAGGTGATACATCTTTCCACAAATTGAGATATGAGCTGCGAAGGTTCCTCTTGATAGCTGGCCTCGGCGAAGTAGCATTCTTGGGCTAACTGCTGTAGCTTGTCCCCCATTTGTGCATCGACGATGTTGAGGGCACTTAGCTGTGCATTGGGTTTGATCATGTGCTTCTCAACTTTGGCCATGTCCACCATATCTATCTGAGAGATGTCGGCCGAAAATATCTCATCCTTTTCCTTCTGATCGAGTGAGATCTGTTCCACATTTATTTGCATCAATGCTTCTGCATCACCTCGGCTGTCAATATCCAACAACTTACCATCTATGGAGTTAAAAGCTTCTTCTAAAGAGTGGGTTACCTTTTGGACTTGTTCCTTTCCCAGGGCAATGTTATGCTCCCAATCTTTCGATAGAATATTGCCTCTGGTTTGTTCAGGGATGGCAAGCCCGGGAGCGCCTGCCGAAACCCTGTTATTTGTGGCAATTACCGCATCTTGGAAAGAGACCCGAGCCACTTCGGCCTCCCTTTCCCTGGTAGTCAGGTTCTGGGACATCTGATTCACCAACAGACAGTTCTCCCGGATCTCTCCTATCCTGGCAAGCAAATTCTGCTATGCCGAAAAGATTTTTCTCCGAATCTCGCTGGCTCACCTGTGCTCTACCATCTCGAACCACCAACCGTGCTTGCTCAAGCTTGGTCTTGAGCATTTCTATTTCATTTTTGTCGGCCACTCTGGCCTTTTCTATCTCCATGCTGGCCTGACCTTTAGCATTCTCTGCAGCTGTGGCCAATCTAACCTCGAGGGACCTGATTAGGCGATTTTTCCTTTTTAGTTGTTTATTCAAAAGCCCAACTGAGAATTGATTTGCCGAAGCATATGCCCCCAACGTTCCCTTGATTTCAGTGGCGATTTGGTCACTTTTCTTATTTTTTCCATCAGTCATGATTTTATATTTTTTCACAGTGGACTCTCCTTCTTGATAGAACTCTCTTTTCACTACCGCCTTCCTCTTTTTATAAAAAAAGAACTCATTTGGAGGGAGTTCCTATGTTATAATGGGCCTCAGTTCTTCATTAAATATCCATCCCTCGCCGACATTTCCCTGTGCCGACTGCAAGGGTGTGACCGAGGTGATGGGCTCTCCTATTTGTTTTGCTAATTCTCTTGGAGTACCGATGGGATTTTGCTCCTTTGGTGTACCTAGAGTCTCTGTTTTAGTCTCCGGCTTCTGTTCCCTTGGTGAGCCTGGAGTTTTTACTTCTGCTTCGGGATTCTTCATTTGTTCCCCTTCCTGGAGTTTTCCAAGGTTAGAAATTGCGTCCTCAGAATCTTCAGGATCCTTTTGTTTTATCTCAGAAGAAACTGAACCTCCCAACACAGCGGGGAGACATCTTCATCTATTTTCCTGGAATTTTAATACAGATGTTGTGTCTTCAGGTGCTAATGATTGGATCCGGGATAACACTTCTTCATAAGATCTCGCCCCTCGAAAAACGTCGTCCGAGGGTGAATTTTCATGCTCAAATCTCTTGAGCCCACAATGAGCCAAATGGTTGCTCATGACCCTCTGTGGATCATGTTTCTTCACTTCGATGGAGACCAAACTTAGGTCCTCCAGGGTAGCAGCCTCGACTTTGGCATGCCCGAAATCTAATAAAGAATAGGAATTCAGTCGAATGGGAAAAGAAGGCCATACCTTCTTTGAGTAACCCTTGAGTTCTTTGCTCACCCCTCCAATTACCGTTTGCCAGGCAATCTCTCGACAAGCCAGCTTGTCGGGGATGAACAAGGGAAGCGCATGAGGGGGAACAGAAGCCCCGAAAACTCTGAAATACGAAAACTATGCCTCCACATACAAATCCGCTATGCCACTCAGACCTGTTGCAATGCTGTCCGAGATGCGAGGTGGTGGGTGCCCAAAAATGGCGATATGTAGGGGCACCATCACCCAGTTAAAAATCTCATATGTGAACTTTTCTGCTTTATTCTCCCATAGTTTGTCATGATACTCATGCATGGGTTTTTCTTGGGCTGGATTCCAAACCCAACTCATCAAGGGGAATGGGGTCATGGAACATACTACGTCCATGATATATGCTGACATGAAAAACAAGGACGGTTTCCCACTTGCCTTCTGCTCCCGATACTCTGTGACCCTGTTGTCCAAACTGTTTGAGAGCATCTTTGCCCAATTAAACGAGCAACCTTCTGTGACCCGAAACATGAGAGGCACCCACGTGATGTAGAAATGCGATGTGTCTTCTCTCCCAAATAGCCGGCATGTCATCATGGCCACATATTTATATTGTGTCTCTAAAGAAGCGATAAAATAAACGCCCTGGTCATTTTCTCTAAATTTCGCGGAGCGTGAAACCCAATCTTTGATCAAACCGAGCATGGTTTTGTCGTACTGTGTGCATTCTTTCTCTTTGAATTCCTTCAGGAACTCGACGCCATATGTATATTTAGACGTCGAAGGTAGCTTGTATATGGTTTGTAAATGCTTGGGCCTAAAAGTCCCGATAGTAACTCGCTGGCTGTTCATGATCGTCCTGGTAGGTAAGTCTACATGGTCCAATGCCCACCGGATCATGTCGTAATACGGAAGCAACCGTAGCCTGGTTGCTACTCTGTGCATCCCGGATTGGACGATTATCTTGTACTTGGTGTGTAGATCATCCCTTTCGATGTCGTTGGATTCGTCTGAGTAATATACCAATTTTGCTTGCAGAACATTTGACACAAACGACCAGTCAAGGATCGATTCGACACTTCAGGGTGAAGTATCGATGACATTATCTGAGCCTTGTCCCGCGACTTCGACACTCGCCTTTGCTGCTTTCCGCGGAGCCATGGCCGCAGTTTGCATTTTTTCTCTCCTTCGATAGAACTGCGTATACATGCAGAAAGTAGTTAACTCAGAAACGATGAGCTCCGCGTGCTATGAAAAATGCATAATGAAACGTAGCTCTTGCATATATTTGAAAAAACGGTACCTTTCAAAACAAGCCTGTCAATTCGAAATTAGAAATAAACTTATGCCGTAAAAATCCGATCTTACACATAGATTTACCTTATCTTCCCATTAATGTCATAAATTTTGGCGGTTTGACAGTCAATCGGAGTATGGAGAGAAAATAGTTACCTCGGGAAACGTGCAAGCTTCGATGCACGAGACATATCTTGCTTTATTTTAAAATATCAAAACTTAGCAACGTTAATAACTTTCTCGTTGTTCGCTGCATCGTGGATTTCCTTTTAACATTTTGTGTTTTCAACTCGCGAGACTGCAAGGACCGATTTTGGCTTAATTAACAGTAATCACGATTTGGAGCATCATTAATTTCATAATCAATTTATTAGCCATATCGCGAGTCAAAACTTCGAAGACAAGTTTCTGAGACATTCGTATGCCGAGTCGCGAAACTGCGAGATGGTGATAATTAAGACTCAATTAAGGGAAAGAAAATCTCAGATTAGGTGATTAATTAATCATGCTATAATTTTGTCGCGACTTCGTGAGTCAGGGTTTTAGACGTCGTAACTTACTAAAAGATAGTGCCGAGTGGCGAAATGTCGAGAACAGATTTTAACCATGGTTAGCCTTTTTGCCTATAATCCTTGACCAGGGTTAGCCCAAAAGAACCTCGTGTTCTCAGCTCTCAGAGCTGCAAAAATAAAAATTTGAACTTGGCGAATGCCGAGGCGTGAAACCCCGACAACGTCTAATCACTGAGTTAAAAGACTTTACTTTGGTTACTGTCTTAAGCGGAAATTTAAAATGACTTCGCTGTTTCGTGACTCGGGACATGTGAATTCATGGGTTAAAGTATCCGACCTGCGAGATCCCGATGTAAAACAAAGAGAGCGACATTCTTACGAAAGTAGATTTGTTTCGAGAGTGGAAAAGCATTGCTTCTTATGTAATAAGGTTGCAGAGTTTTCAAAGTCTCGGGGGAAAAATCAAAAGACCATCTTTAGATTTCAAGTATCAAAAAATTTAAAATTGTGAAGGGTAAAAATAAAACAAGGGCGGCTCCAACACCACCTTCATCACCTAGTAGATTCCTGGTTAAAACCCCTCCCCTCCTTCGTGTGATGAATGAAGACCTAGTGGCCTCTCTCTTGAACCTAGTTGAATCCACCACTTTGTCTTTTCCTTTAGCTAGTCTAAGGCCCTCATTTAAAGACATGTTTCTTAAAGGTATCCCAACAAGGATATCACTAGCCCAATTCCCTCATGTGAAAATAATGAATGAAGCTCCAACTTCATCCATCCTCATGATAAATATGAAGTGGATAAATAAGAGTACATCAAGGGAAATGCACTCATTTGCATATTGAACAACCTGTAGCCAAATAATCATGTTATGAATTTGTTTTTTAGTTTTCTAACTACTTGAAATTATGTTATGCTCATTGTTTAGCTACATATTAGTGAGATTAATACATGATGAAGGTGGTAATTAGGGTTGACAAGGATTACCAGGCATTATGAGTTATAGGGGTTAGTATTTTGGGTTTATATCCATTACAAGTTAGTAGTAATATGGGTTAAATAGTTTTACAAGGGAAATATGGTTTATGCCTTATGTGTTATAGGGATGAATGGTGATAAGGGTTAATGGTTATGGGGCTATGGGTGGTAGTGGATAAATGTTAGACAATAAACATCGTTATATAATGGTTTTAGTTTTAAAATATCTTTATGCAATGGGTTAGAGATTCTAGGGGCTTGGAATTATTGGGGTTTAGGGTTATAGGGGCTAGGGATTAGTGGTTAAGGGGTTAGGGACCATAAATGCTAGATGTTTAAATAATTAGGGGTTATAGGTGTAAGGATTTATAGAGGTTATATAGTTAATATTGTAGGGGTTCAAGGTTGTTGTGGGTAAGGGTTAGGGTTTCTCTGTGTTACATTTATGGTATAAAGGATAGGTGTTGTGGGGATTAATTGATAGGGGCTAATGCACTTATAAAGGTTAGGTTTTATAAGGGTTAATAAAGTTTATGTGTTGCTGGATATATGGGTTGGGGGTTATAGGTTATTACATGTGTTGTAGGGGTTACATATTTGATTTGATAAAGGTAAAATGCTAGGTAATAAAAGGGTTATATTTTATTATAGATTATATCATTTACAATTTATAGGATATGGGTTTGATGTTCTAGGATTAATTCATAGGGTTATAGATCAAAATGACTCCCACTTATTCTACACCTCTCAAGTCATTTCAGTACAAAGTCGGGCTAGAGTCAAGTTCAACAAGGTCTTCTTTCCCTGCTAATTCTATATATAATATAATATAATATTATATTATATTATATAATATATGTTAATTATATATAATATAATATATATTAATTAAATTAAAAACAAAAAATAAAACTAAAAACAAAAAACAAAAAATATATAATTATTAATATATGTTAATTATATATATATATAATATAATATATATTAATTAAATTAAAAACAAAATATAAAAAAATAGAAAATAAAACTAAAAACAACAAACAATAAATCAGTCAAAAAAGCACCCTGCATTACACATTCGCCCGCACTCATAGCAACTAGAGAGCAAAGAGAAGCCCTTGCTAGCCAATGCATGATATCAACAAGCTGAGATCACCTTATCCGACCAAAGCCTGCGTGCAAGAGTGGAGACATCGACAGAGGAAGAGGAGTATGCCCTATCTGACTAAACCTGTGGAGATGCTATAAAATTCCCTGGAGAAACCCATGGTATGCAACCCTCCTTTCTAAGCAATGTTTCTAGATATTGGGATTCGTCAATTTTGTGTTTGGATTATGGCAATTTCGACCTGCATTATGGCAATTTTGAACCTACGTTATGGAAATTTCGACTTGCATTATGGAAAATTTCAACTTGCATGTTGTTGAGCCCACAGTTTTTGAAGTTATGAAGGAAACCCACAATGTCCTGAAAATAGTTCTGGAAAAACTGTCTTTCTATAAGAGCAAGCAACCCATACCCTTTATTCACTCGGGGTTTTGAAGGAAGGAAGCACCAATCTATATTGGATCCGAATGTGGTGCTGAGAATTTAGCTTTACATTTGTTAATAAAGAACCAAACAAGACTTGGAAAAACAAATGGTGAAATAAATCTATACCAAAAATAAACCTCTTATTTTGGTCGTTGGCACATAGAAAGCTCCATAGAAGTGAAAACCATAAGAATCGTGGGCTTGAGATTCTAACATGTGAAAACCATAGAAAGCTCCTCGAACTTGCACACTCCTCTCTCTCTCACAAGGTCCAAACACTAAAGGACCTCCTTCTAACTTTTGCACACTTCTCTTCAAACCCTAGAGACAAAGGAGACAAGACTCTCTTCACCATTGCACTAAAAGATTCCTTTCTGGCATAATTGGCATAGTTGAGAGAGTGAGCCCTAGAACATGAGCACCCTACCACATCATGTCCATTTTTGATAGCTTAGGGTTTGTTGCGCACAGGGTGATAGGGTTGGACTTGAGTGCTAGGGTAGCCTATTGTTTCAACATATGGAAACCGTCAACGGAATAGAACTAGATAGATATTGAAACATATTATCTGTAATAGATAGATATTGAAATAGTCAATGCCACTTACACTTGGAACAATTTTCATAGGAGAGAACCTCAAATCTAGAAGAAGGCATGGAATTTTTATCAAACTAGACATGTCAAAGGCATCTGAAATAGAAGGTGAACCCGTGGTTGAAATCGATGTGAAGAGGATACCCCCCTTACTTCATCTAAAATAGAAGGTGAACACGTGGTTGAAATGAGGGCTAAATGAGAAAAACCCAGCAAAGGATAGAAAGTGAGATAAATGAGGGATAAATGAGAAAGGAATTAAAAAAAATTATACATTAGGTCTAGGTTCTAACATGTTCAATGGTCTTCCTTTTACTTCCGGGAATATTCTCTAAGAAAATGTATCCATGATGTTCAAGATGAATGACTTTTCCAAAATACCAAAGATGAATGACCACAAATCATACGAATACCAAAGTACAAAGGTCATCTCTCAAATCCTAAAGGAAACATAAGGATAAACCCTAGCCCTCCCTAGTGCGCACTTCTTTTATCCTACTAGAAAACCCTAGGTCAAACCCTAGAAGGCCTTCTCCTAAGATCTGTGCACTACTCTCTCTTTTGTGCACTTCTTCTCTTACCTAGCCATGGCATAGAGAAGAGGCACAAGTGTACCATGTGCTAGAGTGAGCCTTAGGCTTCTCTTTATATATTGATCAAGAGGTGCCCTTTTGAGCCTACATTAAAATATAACTTAATTTTTCCCAGGGCGAACCTATAAAATTATATTAGTTATTTAAGACATATTTTATTATTTATACATATCTGGAAGACTCTAAATAGAAGGGGGTGAGAAGACAACTTTATAATATCATCTGATCACTGGGTATTTGGAAGAAACAAAACATCTAAAGCTGTGAAAGACAACTGAAAGGTTCTTCATATGCTACAACTGATCTCAGAGCAATTGGAAACTACAAGTCATCTGATCATCAGAATACAACTGAAGGTTCTTCACATGCTACAACTGAGACTTGAGTATTTGGAAACTACAAGTCATTTGATCCTCAGAAGGAAACTAAAGAGTTCTTCACATACAACCAACCCTTAATAATTTCTCCACCAAACTTGTAGCATACTTGGTTTGTGACACGACACACAACCATTGGTTTGCCAAAATTCTACACCTACACAATAATGAAGGAGTCCTAAACCAGTCTTGTCAAAAGTTGAAGAAAAATCAGATTTTACCTTTTGAATTGTGTTGACCTTACTACCTATGATGATTATGTCATCCGCATAAACAAATACAACCACCAAATCATCATTGTCTTTCTAACATAAAGACTGAATTAGAAGGGCTTCTTTTGACTCCAAATATTGAGCCTATTTCAAACATTTAAAAATTATATCGTCTTACACACGACACGCTCCATACCTTCTACTTAAAACCCCTAGGGATGATACATAAGGAAGTAAAAGAAAAAAAAACTTACAATAAGGAAGTAGCTAAGTCTAAATGGGAATTAGAGAGGGGAAGAGTTCAAATTTAAAAATAAATAAATCACAAGCACATAAAGTTGGGAGAAGAGGGAAAAGAGGAAGCGGAAATCCAAGGGAAGGATGTAATAAAGGTAAATGTTCAATAGGGGAATTTAGAGGGAAAACAATAATTAAGTAAAGGTATGCTTGACATATTGAATAACAGTGACACACATAAATAAACCTTGATAGCCATATAGAGCCATATATATACCTCAGGATATTCTATCCCAAGGTCATATCATTCAAATTTATGAGTACATTTGACTCCATAGCCCTTACATACACCTATCTTCCTGTAGTGTGTTTTTCCTGAGCATTTGTGCCACTCCCACAAACTACCAAGACCACCTATCATCGAGTATTTCTGGGCTCCACCCAGAGAGTTGGTTGTGCACATCTCTCATTGGATACTGATCATTAAATCTATACTGTCTTGACATATCTATTACATGAATACATGTCAGTACAGAAGAAGTAGGGAACCCTCCCTTGGTCTATTGCACAAATACATAGACATAAACATAGAGAACTTGATCCATTGTGACACCTTCGAGGGGATCCTGTTTTGTTCCTGAGCACTCTGCTAGCTAGGCTACCTTGCCATATCCAACTTGCTAGTTTGTGTGCTAACATTTTGGCATTAAAATCCCCCCCTCCCTTTGTTCTTTCCCTCTCGTTGTTCTTGCCATCAGTTATAGTTATCGTGAGAATTATCCTTACATTTCCCTTATCTTTTCAATGGTTATCTTTAACTATACTATAATATGAATATCTTTGGCCTAATGTTTCCTTATCCCTCGATGGAGTGTAGGTACAACCAAATATGTATCTATTGGACCTATCATCCAACTCGAGTGATGAAATTTCGAGAGGGACAAGGGAAAACATATCCAACACATGTAACAAGGCGAAATCAACTAGAGGTGAAAAGGTTAGAAGAAAGTTTGGTAGGCGCATGAAATTATTTCTTGTTGAAGGAGGATCATGCTCTTATGACGATGAGAGCATAGGTGACATCGAGGTTCTCTTGAGGTACAAACACCTACTGAAATAGTGGGTACCCAAGGAACTTCTAGAGTTGGACACCAACTTCTGTGTTAATGAGAGGATGTATCGCATTGCTCTGTCATCCATCCATGGCCTTGGTTTATTCTCCATGGACGACATAAAGGTAAAATATGGCAGATGGTTGAATTTTTTGAGTATGTTGGACCATGTTACACTTATGGAGTATGGTTGAGGCTGGTCCAATATATTCCTAATATGCGGAGATACGCACTCACCGCAAATTATATACAGCTGAAAGACAATAATAAAAATAATGGAGTGACTATGTATATTGATGGAAGGCCAAAGACATCGGGGAATATTGCTGGTATTATAAACAGTACAAGGCCTAGGACAACAAGAGAGGAACCCAATTGCATTTTTGAGGAGTGTGAAGCTAATAGGATATTTGTATGTGCGGTGAAAACAATAACGACAGGTGAAGATTTGCTGGTCGATTACAATCTGAATCAAGTCGACCCATGAACGTCTTCTTTTTCTATGGTACAAAACCCATTATACCCAAACTTAAAAAGGGATTACTTAATTTGTGACAAAATTTTATTTTATTTCTGAAAGTTCCATTTGCTAATTTTTTCTCGATGTTTCATTTCCAAATATTTGCTAATTTGTATGTGTGAATGTTTCATTTGATAATATTTGCCAATATTCCATTATTTCATATATTGTTTTTTCAATATTTCTTGCATGTACTAACATTCTTCTTGAAATTCTACCATAGTGGTGATCGGGGCAAAGGCCCTGAGCATGGAAAAGACGTTGATCGGGGAAAAGGCCCCGTTCCTAGCACCACATAGACCGAAAATGATGAATATATAAGCGATGAAGAGATATTTGATTCTAGAGACCCCTTACAGACAATAGAATTGTCCCTAAGAAAGGCCAACAGGGAATTCTGGGATTTGGTCGCTGTTGGGCCGAAAACAGATGAGGATTTCCTAAGGATAATTTAATTACGTGTTAAGATAACAAATTATGGGGTAAGTCATGTCATCTAACAATATCAATTTTTGGTTTTAAATTTTGTAATTTGATATATGCAATTAACACATATTTCGCATTGTAGAATTTTGTGAGATCGATGAGAGGGGAAGGGGAAGGTCCCGGTAGCAACAACAGGACTGTAACAACGAACCCGCATGGCCACGTAGCCATGAGGCTATTTTCCACCCGAAGTGTGTCGCCTGAGACCGATTCTATACCTTCTAGAGGTGATGCCACGCCCCCACATCACACGCCAGATCGTGCAGGTGGTGTACATGATCATGGAACTGATCACTCTTCTGTTGATTGTTACCCTGGTGCTACACGTATTCAAAGCGTAGGAACAACCGCGGTATCATTTTTGGTCAACCAGGACATGGTTTCTCTAAAAATAGTATAGCTACCAGGTATTTAATATATGTCTTTATCGATATTCTTGTTATATAATTGTTTAAACAATCACATATCAGTGAGATTTAAATTACTAATGATGACAATGTTTTACAGGAAACAATGTGTTCTACAATAGTTTGCATGACTATGCATTAGAAATTTTTGGGCCAACCATTTGACTACGATGGAATCGACAAAATTACAAACTGAAAAGCCTTCTTATCTCCAGACTAGTGTGCGAGTTTGGTGACTTGTTCAATAAGCCGAAATTCCTAAAAAGGACCGGCAAGCATTTGTAACATGTTAGAGAGGCGTATAGGAATAAATTAGTACAGGACCCCAAGTGGGAAAGCCCTTTGGTTGTCCCTGAGAGGGAGTGGAAAGAAATTATTCTTGATGCAAAAGAATTAGCGATGAAAGCACAAGGGAAGAAACCACCTGGCCCTGGAAGGTAAGAGGTGTTTTCAATTTACTATGATGGTCTTTTGTTTACTTTACGAGGAAAACAATCAATATCTAACATATTTAAAAATATTGCGTAGACTCCAAGACACTTCCAAGGCAACAAAGGTAAGACAAGACAAACACAACCAACATAAACTAGGCCAAGGTGGTTACGAGAGATTGAAGACATGGGTTGTAAGTGCCTAAACATTTTACTTTCTTTTTTATCATCGTCACAAAATATGTAATTCATTGCAGCTAGTGACTAATGATTTTGATATTGCTCAATGCAGGGGGATTTGTTCAATGAAAAAGCCACAAAAGAAGATCTAAAGGTCGGGTTCACGGAGGGTTTTGATGGCATGGTGGTGTGACAAAGAATCTTGGGGAAATCGCCATGTGTTTCTTTGGAGGACATGGTAAATAAAATG
Organism: Picea glauca; assembly: GCA_000966675.3. Classification (NCBI taxonomy): domain Eukaryota; kingdom Viridiplantae; phylum Streptophyta; class Pinopsida; order Pinales; family Pinaceae; genus Picea; species Picea glauca. The sequence goes on along the minus strand of JZKD02S1831896.1, from coordinate 46,154 downwards.
AAATTAAAAACTTGTCGATTAGTTTTTACTCATTGATTACTTGTAATGTAAAATCTATTTTTTATTCATTTAAAATGTAAAATAATGTGTGTCTTTTCCACATTCGCAGGAGAGTAACAATGCTACCAATGCTCCTAATATACCCGATGAACCACATCCCGAACCCCATATTGATTCAAGCGTCGTTGCCGAAGGACCATTACATAGTGGTATGCGCGCATTTTTAATGTTTTTCCATTTTTCAATGAGTATTAATATTTAGGGTATATTCTGTACTAAATACTTATATTGTTTCATATGGCAGAGCGTGTAGATGTTAATCTAGAGCGGAGATAAACAAGCGCAAAAACAACAATGCGGCCACCAACTACTGTTTCTACTGGACCGACTAATCCAGGTATAAAACATTGGAATTAAATCTGTATTAATTAAATTTCCCTAGGAACAATGAATAACAATATCACTTGATTTTTTTGTTGTTGTTGCAGCAGTGGATGCCCATGCACATCCTCAACCTCCACGCTGAAATACTAGAAGTTCATCATGGCATGAGGTGTTGAGTACTGATGATGCAACACTTCAAGAAGGCCCAATAACTGTGGGGGATCAGTTAAATTATGATGATGAATTAATTTGTGCT
>JZKD02S1831885.1:0-13666 GCA_000966675.3 Picea glauca | reverse complement strand
ACTTTTAGAAGGAGAAACATTATGTCAATTTATTACATATATTATCAAAATAAAGCATACATGGATATGAACATATTTCCAAGGAAATAAAATACGTCATCTCAAGATAAGGACTAGTGTTGTTATATAATGAAATGCATAAAATAAGGGGGAATTGAAGAAGATTTTCCAAATGAACCATTGGCCACTCGAGACTTGATAAAAAAGAGGTAAGAAAGAATATGTAGCAAGAGCTCAATGAGAGATAAGATTCTATCAACATGAGATCAACTTGATGCATATTTAGATAGAACAATATTGCCTCCAAGAAAATATCTATACATTAAGAAAACATTTACTTTGTCAATTCACTATGTAGCATGGAAGCAAGGAGATGAAAAAATATAAATAGACAAGAACGTACATATGTTTTTTTTGAAAGCAATATGACAAATTGAAGATGGGTTGCATGTGCTCATACATTGTCAATATATGAGCAATAACAAGTATGACTAAATTAAGAAATGATAAATTGAGGACTAGGTGCATGTGTTGATACATTGTCTATGCATGAAGAAGTAGAACTAAAGTGTTAGGATATTTAGATACTTAGGAGTTAGTTAGGATCAACTTGGTCTAATGTGTCTTTAGGTAAAATGTGTTTCTTTAGTATGCATTGTAATTATCTATTATGATATTCAAGATAATGTTCTAGACATAAAGTGATTTGATTATTCATCTTCTCCTTCATATTAATCCCTATATTGATTCATGGCTCAACACCCGATTGGTCCATGATCTCTATTTAAAAAGCATGGATGGTCATTTGCCAATAATTGATAGTAAAAAACTCATATGTGCAAAATTTTCTTTTTCTTTTGCATTAATATATTGCCTTAAGTGGCTATGTTGGTCCATCTTTAAGGGTGTTAACTACGCAATACATTGACTTACTGATCTTTGATATGTCTTTGAGGGTTTAACCACATAATACATTATTGTATTAATCTTTGATCTATTTATGTGAGGGATTACCTTAAAATGTTCAACTTGTATGGTTACCTTAAGATGTTGTGATTATCTTGTTTATGGAACATAAAGCACTCCATTAAATATCAAAATTTAAATAATTTACATAACTTGTTGAGTTTTCCAACAAAATAAATTTTATCAAAGATGATTTATGACATTACCAAAAAAATATATTACATGTATATTACAAAATAAAACAATATCATCCCTACAAATATATTTTTTGTGATTCTTGAATCCTTATCAAATATGATTTATGACATTACCAAAAAAATATATTACATGTATATTACAAAATAAAACAATATCATCCCTACAAATATATTTTTTGTGATTCTTGAATCCTTAAATCTTAAAGAGCATTTAATAAGTATAAATAAAAATATCCTTTTCTATTCAATTTTTTAATTAACTTTTATGAAGCAAATTTTATTTTATTTTGTTAACTAAATATTTTATTTGGTTATTATATATTGATATAATAAAAATCCATGAAATGTAAATATCACACTCTTTTGAGGTTAAGATGCAACTATTTGAATAAATGTTTTTTTAATATTATTATTTAAATGTTAATTAAACTTAAAATCATACTTAAACAGACAATATGCATCTAGTATGGAATATTAAACTCAATATATACTGAAATTTGGATGAAAAAGTGTATATCATAATAGTGTATATTATTATAACACATTTAATATTACACTATTAAATTTATTTTTAATGGACAATACCAAACCCCAAATGGACAATATGCATCTAGTATGAAACATTAGACTGAAATTTAAGCATTTTGGATGAAAAAGAGTACATCCTAATAGTGTATATTATAATATATTTCATTTAATATTACAAATTATTACATTTATTTTAAATGGACAATACCAAACCCCAGACGAACCTTGCTTTTCTCTCTGCAAAGTTTCTTTGTTAAAATTCGATTTATGAGTATGATAATTTTATATAAAATATTTTCATTGGTCTTGGTCTTAGTCCTTGAATCAATTCAAATGTGTAAGTATTGCCTAGATTGCCTAGTATAAATCAAAATAAAGAATCCCTTGTTTTTTTTTTTATACATATTCAAAAGTTATTTAAAAATGTAGTCCATCGATTTTATGTTAAAATTGGATTTATGGGTATGATAAACTTATGTTTAAAACTTTTTTGTTCTTAGTCCTTAATCAATTTAGATGCATAAGTACTACCAAGAGATTACCTAATAAAAATTAGAGATTACCTAATAATAAGAGATTACCCCAAACGGAAAATATGCATCTAGTATGAAACATTAGACTGAAATTTAAGCATTTTGGATGAAAAAGTGTACATCCTAATAGTGTATATTATAATATATTTCATTTAATATTACAAATTATTACATTTATTTTAAATGGACAATACCAAACCCGAGACGAACCTTGCTTTTCTCTCTGCAAAGTTTCTTTGTTAAAATTCGATTTATGAGTATGATAATTTTATATTAAATATTTTCATTGGTCTTGGTCTTAGTCCTTGAATCAATTCAAATGTGTAAGTATTGCCTAGATTGCCTAGTATAAATCAAAATAAAGAATCCCTTGTTTTTTTTTATACATATTCAAAAGTTATTTAAAAATGTAGTCCATCGATTTTATGTTAAAATTGGATTTATGGGTATGATAAACTTATGTTTAAAACTTTTTTGTTCTTAGTCCTTAGTCAATTTAGATGCATAAGTACTACCAAGAGATTACCTAATAAAAATTAGAATAAAGATCTTTAATGTAGTTCTTTTGTATTACGATATTTGATACAGGATATTGGATCCATGTGTAGGAGAATTGAGTTCACTACTAACTCGATTGTTTCATCACACATACTATAGAGCATGTTATCACTTATTACATTTATTACCTCTTCACACTTACAGCTAAACGTTGCTCCCACTCCATAGTCTAAAATGAAAATCCTTCTTGATATTGACAAGAATGTAAATTCAAAAGCGAACAAGAAAAGGAAGAGTACTAATAATGCTAGAGATGATAAAGAAAATAAGGATCATGAAGGAGGAGGACCTTCACAGTCTTCAGAGAGAGAAGCTTCACCTATACTAGATCCCAGTACAATATAGGCTCCTTCAACTAAAGCTACAGGTTTGAGAGGAAGGAAGTTGGTGTTTCCTTCACCTAGTGCAGCTGACAAGGTCAAAGCTAAGAGGCCTCTTACCAGAGCAACAACCAAACAAGAGATCCATGTGAAGGATGATGCAGTAGGAGCTTCAACCTAGAGGAAAGGTAAATCCATAGTTGTTGAGAATCCTGTTGAAATCATTGACACCACCACTCCTCAAAATGAGAGAAATCATACTTTTAAGAGGCTCAAAAGACAACTTAAAGAGGCAAGGGTTGAAGTTGATGAAAGGAAGAAGGGGGAGTTGGTTGCAAATAAGAAGCTTAATGGACTCATGGAAATGTATCGTGAAATTGTTAATAAGGCCATATTTATAGCTAAAAGGTTTTGAACTCTCCATAGGCAGCTCATAAACTTATACAAACAAAACAAAGCCTACCAGGCTCAGATCAAAAAGCTAAAAATGGAGTTGCAACCTTTCAAATAGGAGCTGGCAAAAAATAATATGGATATGTTAGCTAAATTTTCCACCAGGAGGAGCTCTAGAGTCGAAAAATGAAGAAGATGAACACCTTAACTCATATCAATTTTGACAGTTTTTTGTTTTTTGTATTTTGCAATTTTCAGGATGGTCATGTTTGATAAATCATGTTCATCTAAGGGAATGTTATCTTCTTATTAATATATCATGATCATATGTTATTATAACAATTGGTGGCACAGGGAATGGTTTTTGGAATATTTTAAGGCGTTGTCAAATGAAATACGCAGCGACAGGAAAGTTCGCAGCGCTTGGCACTGTGAACTGGCAGATATAGGATGGCTTTGTGAACTGTGTTGTGAACCCTTGTTCTGGAGATTTTGAAGGAATCAACAACTACCATAATGAATGACACTTGTTTGAGGGTTAGTTGTAAGTTGGGAAGCCACCTTCCAAATAAATAATGCACTCAAAGGGACAATTCATCGGCAATAAAGAAATGTTAGGGGCGTTGCCAACATTAGCCTAGTTTTTAGCATTTTAGTTATTTTATGTTATCCACCTGTTGCCACGCTTCTTTGAGGGCACATGGATCAAAGGATAAGGTAGTTATTCAGATTGTAAAGTTGTCATTGATAGTCAAAGGTTACACATGGAGGTTAATACCTCTCGCAACTGCCATAACATTAACACTCCCTTATGGCTAGGGAGGTATTAACGATAATGGTATTGAGTACACAAGGACCACTCTTCCTGTAGCATCATCATAGCCACACAGGTTATCTCATGATCATACAGATCAAGTCACGAGCATCATCATCACTATCAGTATCGTCTGATAGCAACCTGGCATCAACATACATCATCGGTTACATCATCTCTCGAGGTCATACTCCATCTAAGTAATCAGGCATGACGTTGAATAGGTCATGTGTTGAACTTAGCTTACTAAACAGAGTGTCTCCCATGAGTTACCCACTCAATAGAGTGATACATGGACCATTCTTCTAATACAAACATATGTCCTAGAAGAATATCTATCCCAACATATGTTGAAAGCCCCACAATAGGCTACAAGGACCATTCTTCTAAACTCCACCTATGTCCTAGAAGAATTTCAGTCCCCCCAGATGCTAAAATCCACGCTAGGGGTGATCCATATCGATGTCAGTGGCCTCCCACCTATTCCAATTGGCTCATTTTGGTTGTTTTCCAGTTTGGCAGTTTTTTCCTAGTTTTCGGGTCCCTGACTTCTGGGGCCATTTTGAGGCCCTAAAAATCGTTGTTAGGGATCACCACAGTCAAATTGTAAACATAGTTATATTCTAATGGAAACATGTGTAGTCCTCGGGTATACGTTTCCAACAAGCTATTGTGTGCCTAAAACGAAGATCATATGCAAAATTTACGACCCCGGGAAGTTGATGTACTAGTTTACCCCAATGGGGGCCCACATGACTTTTCACACTTCATCTCCTAAGGTTAGGTTTTTGGATGTCTATGGTTTTTCCATTCCTGTTTATTGTAAAAAATTCTTGGAGATCCTCATTGTAATCATCTTCTTGCGAATGAGCACAGTCGTCACATCTCTTCTCAGAGATAAGTTGCCACCATTCTAGCAAGCTTGTTTTTCGCTGCATTTTATAGTTTCAACACATTTTATTATTGAACAGAAACCAAATTTATTGTATCTATATTATTGTATCTTTGTTATTCTTGTGTCTCTGTGTTAAGAATAAGAATAATATGTATTCATTTTTGTTTTGCTCATAAAATCTGGATCAATGGTATCAGAGCAGTCTGCCCCTTGTCGTTCCTAATGCATGTCCCCGACGAGGTCAAGGTACAAAGAATTGGGTCTCAAGATTGTTTCTCTTGAAGACAAAATCTCTCACACACCCAAGCGACCTCTCATGGTGGGAGAAAAGAAATACGATGGGATAGGATATCCTTTCAAAACGTTGGTCGAGGAAGACCTTATGCAACAGAGGAACGATATGATGGATAGTTTTGCACAAATATATTGGCGGATACTAACAAGAGACATGTCTTCCTTGAATGGAGGCATAGCCCCATTCAAGGTACAAATCAACTTTGATATTCCCATATTTTAAGTTCATATAGACACAGATGCTATAGACAAATGGTTAAATCTACTAGAAGGGTATTTTTTTGTCCATAACTTTTCGAACAGAGAAAAGATTACGTTTGCACTCCTCAAAGTTGTCCCCCATGTTAAAGATTGGTGGGATACTTTCTGTGAAGAAAATTAAATAGAGGAAACCTCATTATTTATAGTCGTGGTCACCTGGGATTCCTTTAGGGATGCTATCAAAGAACAATACTACCTTGTCGAAAGTTGTGATGACTTGTATACAAAATGGACCACACTGCGGCAGAAAAGAGACCAAGCAGTGCCAGAGTTAAAAATATCTTCCATACATTGCGCACCAAGATGGGTATCAAATATTCTAAGTGACATCTGGCTCTCAAGTACCACAGTGGTATGCATATATACATCCAAGCTGAAATGGATTTTTGGACATCTCGTCCTTGGGCGTAGCCTATCGATATGCCATCAAAATTGAACAAAAGCTTAAACAAAAGATGCAGAAATTTGGGCTTGGGAACCCCTCACATCATAAGAAAATAAAGGGAAGCCCCAAACCACAGAAAAAGGGAGAGAGAAAAGACAGACAACCTCAGGACAACCAGTCTAGGCCATAAGAAAAGAATGACATCGAAAAGACAAACAAAGATATCGGGAAGTGGTGCGACTTCCATAAGAGCCCCTGGAATAACACTGTTGATTGTCGCTCCAAGCAATCACTAGTGGATGAGGTGAAAGCCTCTGAATTAGATGCAGGTTCTGACTCCGAGTCAAAACCAAAAAGGGGGAGACAGATCATTGACGTGGAACCCAGTGCCACTGTTGCTACCACCAACGTCCAGCCCGAGGACCCAGAGGAGCTAGAAGAAGACGAGTGCCTCTTTCTTTTACAGATGTGGGTAAAAGGCACCCCACTGCACATTATCGTTGATAGGGGTATTCAAAAGAACCTCATCTCAGAAGAGGTATTCAAGAGGATAGACTTGCCGACAATGTTGCACCTGCAACCCTACACCATTGGATGGCTCTGGCAAGGAAGCGATCTTCGTGTCAGCCAAAAGTGTCGCCTGTTGTATGACATCAAGCCCTTCAAAGATGAGGTATTGTGTGATGTTTCTCCTCTCAAAGTTTGTAATGTTCATTTGGGCCAACCTTATTCATGGAAACTTCATGTTGTATATGAGTCTAGGCCTCACAGTGTTATTATTACTTTGAAGAGGAAATTATACATGATACCCGAGGTAGTCCCACCTAGTGATATTTCCTTGATCTCTACCAACCAATGCAAGAAGGTCATCTCTCAGACCGGGAATATTTTCTTCTTCGTGATTCACTCTTAGGGTGAGCGAAAGATTGCGGCCAAATCTAGGGCCTCTACAACTAACCTCTCCACACAACAAAAGCAAGTGGACAAGGTTGTGGCATAATACAATGATATCTTCTCCTAATGTACCAGGGTACCTCTGCACTATAAGTGTCACACACCCACTATGGAAACCTAGTTTTTTCTTGTTCTTTTTCTTTGAGGGGAAGAATCCTCGAGACTTCTATGGGGCCTAGTGCAGACCCTCCCTTCCCTTATCCTCCTCCAAACGACCACACCCTGGCCTTAGCGCAAGTGCCTTTCGCAACTCGTGAGTTGGGAGTCAAGACTTTGGACTCCCCATTTCTCCAAACACCGATACCCGAGATACGATATGGGTATGGCTCATTCCTCACTAACACCTACTACATGTAACTGTAGGCTAGGCCAAACACTAGCACCACTCACAACTTCGCTAGTTGAGGTGTTGAGCCCTTGTGCTCCTTCTTTGCGAATTCCCGAGACGCGAGAGGTCAACGTTACGTGGACTTTGCCAGAGAAACGCGCACCCGCCCATCTCCTCCACTATACTCTACTCACGAGCTGTGTCCCCACCGCCCATCACACGAGATCTCAGCTCTCAGTGTTTCGCGGCCTTAGCGATCAAGGTGTAACTTCTTTTTTCTGTGAAACACCGAGCCACGATAAGTCAACAGTGGGTTGGATCTTTCCCAGGTGACAAGTGTCCACCACCATTCACTTGCTTCCTAGGCTAAATACTAACGCTACTCGCATATTGCGACTTCATGAGTTGGAGCGTGGAGCCCTCGTGCTCCTCCTCCATGAATCCCCGAGATACGATAAGTCAACAATGGGTTGACTCTTTCCCTGGGGACATGTGTCCATCACCTATCACCCGCTCCCACCTTTCTCTGGGCGCTTGTTGTTACGCCACCTGTCAACCATGTGGTCCCCACTTACAGATGGGTCACATGTTTTCACGAGCCCTCGGCACTCGGCACTTCGCGACTTCTACAATCAAAAAGAAACTCTCTCAAGTTTCTAACCCCTGATGGGCGAAACCATGAAAGTTATGATCCCATGGTTCTCCCATGGCCTGGATCTAACAGTCATGATCACGTCACGATCTCATGAATCGTGATTTCATGTAGCCCTACCCTTGACCACTCCAAGTCACGAGTCATCGAAATGCTACTCTCCTGCCTATACAAAGGCTAAGATCAACGGTCAATAGGGCTCCGTCAGATCCTTGGATCTACAGTATTGGATCCCATCTCTACTTGTGAAGGCTGAAAGGGTCGAGGTGTTAATGCCTGCGCTCCTTCTCTAGATCCATCGGTCTCGACAGATCTGGGGTATTCCCGAAAGGATTCTGATCATTCGCTTACCAAATGATAGGGTATTCTTTCTTTCTATAATTGGGCTCGCTATCCCTTCTGAGCTTGAATCAGAAAATTCAACTTCTCGGGGCTTCAAACTCCCACGACTCCGAGACCTTAGAGAGCTATCCTTCCTTGCATAAGGTTTCCAGACTCGGATCGCATGAACCTTCAAACGGTTCTTGGGAAATTTTCCCAAATCTTAGCCGAGTCTCTGGGTAAACGTTCGGCACGGTTCCAGGGTTTATGGGGTAATCCCCAAGGAAGAGTACTCTCAAGGGGCCTTCCCAAAATATTATGAGAATCAAGCAAACAAACGATTCTCGGTGGAGCGATGTCATGCCCTAGAATTAACCATTTGTTCAGAAACCAACAATGACATATAAGCATACACATGCATCCATTATTTCCAGTTTAAAACACCAGGCAATCATTCCAAACAGAAATTATTATAGGAATATAAACATAATCATGTATTCACGATATTCAGTTCGAAATACAAGGTATAAAACACTTATCAGATCTACCAGACGTGATGCAACTACTGAGAGGGGTGCTTGTTTCCACCCAATCATAGGCTCAATGACTCCAAATGGATTTACCACTAACCATCCCTCGAGCTAGACCACAATGCTTTGAGGTTTAGTCTCCTACTTCCAGCTCAACGGAAATCAAGGACGAAGGTTACTCTCCTTCTCCTAATATTCAGAACTCCCTGCGTTTCCGGGGTTTCTCCAGTTCTCTTCCGCGATCCCCGTCACGCGCGCTCTCCCCATCTACCCTCCACCACACAATTATTTCAACCTTTTTCTTTGGAAGTTTGTGTGTGGCGCGAGTTTCGTCATCCGTGGTCAGGTCTAAGATTTGTTACGGATGGGCGGTTCACCCCCATCCCCTCATTAACTCTTGAGGAGCCTCCCCACCTACCAATCTGACGGGAAATCCATTCCAATATCAGAGAGTTGCTTTGGTCTTTGAGCAAGTAAACACCAATACGGTACTGGCTCGATGGAAGTTAACGCAACCATTCCAAGTCCCTTCCACCACCTCTCATTATCCATCCTGGTCTCTTTTAGCACATCCCTCTCCCAACAGTCATGCAACACATATTCATAACATAATTTACATTCATCGACCTTTTATGCAAAGGTTCGTCAAATCAAACATTCACATCTTTGAGTTTTCCATAGTTCATGGCAAATATAGTTATTTTTACAGATTGGGGGGAACAAGGTGTTACAATCAAGTCAAACATTCCATTGATATGACCCCCGATGCACTACTGCCCAATGGGATAGTCTATTGTCACTCTCTGTCAGAGAATGAGGATATCAAGCGACATATCAAAGAAATACTCCACAAGGGGCACATCCATCCCAACTAATCACCTTGTGGGATCCCAAGCATGCAGGTGCAGAAGAAAGACATGACCTGGTGACTATGCATTGATTACTGGGACCTAAATAAGATCACAGTCAGGAATTGGTACCCGATTCCCATAATTGACGATCTCCTTGATCAGCTCAAGGGAGTTAAGTACTTCAGTAAGATTGATCTGAAGTTTGGCTACCACCAGGTCCCCATAGAACAGATAGACGTATGGAATACCACCTTCAAGTCAAGAGAAGGTCTTTTTGAATGGTTGGTCATGCCCTTTGGTTTGAAAAATGCTCCAACAAATTTCATGAGGATGATGGATGATATCCTGCAACCTTTCACCAATAATGTTTCAGTGGTGTATCTAGATGAAATCCCCATCTACATCAAGACATGGGTGAAACACTTGTAGCATATTCAACAAGTTCTACACACCCTACGACAGCAAAAGCTATATGCCAACTTGGAAAAATTCTCCTTCGACATGGACAGGGTCCAGTACCTAGGCTACATCGTGGATCAACATGGTGTGCATGTGGATCTAATCAAGAACCACGTCAACCATGATTGTGCATCCCCAACCACACTCATTGAGCTTCAAATATTCTTAGGCCTTGCCAATTTCTATCGCAGGTTCGTGTTGGAATTCTCCCATATTGCATGGGCCCTCAACCAAGTAACCAGGGGTGGTGGTAAGGAAACATTTGTGTGGGTCCTCTCCCAACAAAAAATATTCGATGATTTAAAGCAATGCTTATTCTCAGCCCTAGTACTTTAATTACCAGACCTGCAAAAACCCTTGCGGTTCGAGACAAATGCTTCTGACTAGGTTGTGGGAAGAATTCTCACTCAGCACGGCCACCCCGTGGCCTATCATAGGGAGACACTATGAGAGGATGTTCATAAGCACCCTAATTACGACAAAGAAATCTACTCCATTGTGAAAGCCTCCCGCCAATGGAGATATTACATTCTTGGGAAGAAGAAAGTCATCTAGACGTATCATAAACCACTGTAGTTCATGTAGACACAAGGAAAATTGTTGAATGACCACCATCGGAAGTGGTCCACATACTTGCAGTAGTTCCACCTCAACATCAAGTATAAAAAAGGTCGTACCAACTGAATTTTTGATTTCCTCGACTGACCTACAGTCATGGCACTCACCACGATGCTAGACTCTTATGGCCATGAGACCTCTAGCTGGCCCAACCTCTATGACAGAGACCCTAACTTCTCCACCACATACCAAATGTTCGGCACAAACTCATTGTCGCTAATTTCCATATTCAGGACGGGCTATTGTGTTGACTGGGCCATCTTTGCATTCCATCAAGCGAGCAAGCGAAGATGATTTGGGAAGCCCACTAGATTCAAGTCGCAGGAAACTTCGATGTCGAAAAGATAGTGGCAGTGATGCAGAAACATTTCTATTGGTCGAAACTTTTACAGGATGTCAACAAGTGTATCAGGTCTTGCACTGCATGCGTTATTTCCAAATCGACCACTAAGAAACAGGGCCTATACACCCCCTTTCCTATTCTTGATAGGCCATGGGAATCCATCTCAATGGAATACATGTTGGGCCTTCTGTCCATCAAGAGGGGAAATGATTGTGTCTTTGTGGTTGTTGATCTCTTTTCTAAGATGGTTATCATGGCCGCCTGCAAGAAGAGCATTACAGCAGAGGCCACTGCCAACCTCTTGTTTGAACGAGTCTGGGTACATTTTGGAATCCCACAAACCATTGTCTTAGACCAAGACAGTCGGTTCCTCAACACATTTTGGTCGAGCCTCTGGTCACTGCTGGACACCAATCTCAACAAGTCCACTACCTTCCACCCCCAGACAAATGGTCAAATTGAGGTTGTTGATCAGATGATAGTGCATATCATGCGCATGTACAATTCCAAGAACCACCTCACATCGAATGAGAGTCTTCCCTATGTTTATCATAGCTACAACAGATCCCTACATAGCTCAACCGACCACATCCCCTTTCAGGTCGGGTTGGGACTCCAACCATTGGGTTCCATGGATGTTGCACTACCTCTCGCGCCCACCCTGATTGATTCATCACTTGCTCCAACTGAAGATGACAAAGCCTCTTGGTTCATTGAGCGGATCCAACACATCCGCCAATAGGTTCAAGATGATTTGCATAAGTCCAATTCCAAGTACAAGGAGCGCCATGATCAACATCGGGTGCCACATAAGTTGCAAGTGGGAGACAAGGTGTGGTTACACTTGCAGAAAGAATGCCTTACAAGGCCCCATCGAAAGCTTCAGCCACTCCATTACGGACCTTACATATTCAAAAAAGGTTGTGGGTGATAATGATTTTGAGCTCAACATTCCTCCTTTCCTTGTCCTTCACCCAGTATTCAACTTGGATCTCCTTTGGCCACACTTCCCACCATTGTTGGACACCTCAAAGATAGCAAAACAATTGACACCAACATAAATCAACTCTGACTGCATGCAACATGCATCCAATGATCATATTTTGGACACACAGGTCAAGGGCACTCGCTAACAAAGGATCCAACTTTATCGAGTTGTCAAAACATGGCAGCTTCTGCACCAAGGCAAGTGGCTCACTCATGACCAAATTCAATAGAAATTTCCTCATTTGATGGGGGAACTCAACCCAATGGAGACCATTTTTTCCTAATGGGGGAGGATTGATCCAGATGGAATTCGGTGGCCTCCCACCTATTTCAACTATCTCATTTTGGTAGTTTTCCAATTTTGCAGTTTTTTCCTAGTTTTCAGGTCCCTAACTTCTCGGGGCCTTTTGAGGCCCTAAGCAACGTTTTTAGGTATCGTCGCAATTAGATTGTAGATAGAGTCATATTTTTACCGAAACATGTGCAGTCCTCAGATATATCTTTCCAATGGGCTATCATTCGCCTAAAAAGAAGATTCTATGCAAAAGTTATGACCCCATGAAGTTGATGTACTAGCTTACCCCAATGGGGCCCACATGACTTTTGGCGCTTCATTTCCTAGGGTTAGGGTTTTGGATGTCTATGGTTTTGGAATTCCTGTTTATTGTAAAAAATTCTTGGAGAGCCTCACTGTAACCATCGTCTTGCGAATGAGCATAGCCATCACATCTCTTCTTAGAGATAAAATGCCACCATTCTAGCAGACTTGTTTTTCGCTGCATTTTACAATTTCAACACATTTTCTTATTGAATAGAAACCAATTTTACTGTATCTTTGTTGTTGTATCTCTTTTATTGTTGTGTCTCTTTGTTAATAATAATAATAATCTATATTTATTTTCTTTCTGCTCATAAAATCCATATCAATGGGCTACAGAGACCATTCCTATAGGAATGGCAGTCTCGGACTATTTTCTAATCGAGTCATAGGTACCAAAGAGATCAATCTCTACCCATATTCCTTAGAAAATATCGGTCCTGTATCAACCACCCTAATCGGGATGTCATGTCCTTAGAGGGCAGACTATTCACCCTGATCGGGACAATAACTATGCTTGAGGAGAATATTGGTCCTGAACCATTTTCCTAAACAGGCCATAATATGTGCCTTTGGAAAATACCAATCCATGATACGTCAACAATCTGTCAACCTAGACCATTCTCCACATGGAGAATGTCTATCCACCAACATTATGTTCTTCCTAGACCATTCTCCACCTGGAGAATGTCTGTCCACCATCACAATGACTATACATCTAGTTAGAAATCATCTCCAACACTAGTGGTAGTCTCCATGGAAATCAGATAGAACACAATTATTTCTATCTACAATGCTATCCAATATAACACAATTGTTTCTATCCATAGTAGTACACAACTACTTCCCAATGGTACACAACCACTCCTAGTAGCACACAA
>JZKD02S1831884.1:606827-622246 GCA_000966675.3 Picea glauca | reverse complement strand
ATAGCATATGTCATTGTAGAATTTTAGTTTGAATGTGTTTTTTAACTATGCCTGTACCTTGTTCCCGAACCTATGGTCCTTTGTTGCAAAAGCTATCCAACAATTATTGTGTTGGTCAAGATTTTTGTGGCCAAAGATATGAAACACATTGACCAAAAGCTCAAGTATTATCGGAATCGAGATCTTCTTTTTTTCACACGGAAAAAAAAACAGTTTCATTATTATTCTACTATGAATCAAGTGAAACTTTCAAATACATATGGATCATAAGTTCAATGATCTCATCATAATACAAAAAAAAAGACTGTAATCCGTGCTATATCTATCCCTGCTCCCTTCATATTGTGAAATGACTACATAATACATATTATGATAATTACAAAATCATAACAAAAAAGTTTCCAGCTATAGAGCTCTGTCTTTAAAATATGTAGTATTTATCTGCTGTGACTACATCTCCTCCTACAATTTCTTCATAAAAGAGCCATCCAATAGATTGCTTCAAAGCCTTCTTTAATAAAGTATCCGCTTCTAAATTGAATTTCTTATGAACATGCATAAATTTAATTGAATTGAGATCTTCATGATGAGTATGTTCTCAATTTCTTCAATAATAACAAATACATTGATTCCCAACATAAATGAATAAATGTGCAATATAGAGTAAGATATTGTACCCTCCTTGACATTCCAATTTAAAAGAAAAAAAGTATTTTATCATTAGAACACTAACATCCAAAGACGTCGGCACAATATCAAGTTCATCAACCTATCATTCATTGATCGTTGGTGATATTTGATGAAAATCAACACACTAAAGACCTTAACGTTGGTGGAGCATGGGATGGTTGTTGATCAATTTTCAATCATCGAGAATGTTGTTGATCTTTCAAACTCTGTATGAGGTTGTAACATCGATACTATGTCGCTCAATCATTTGATGGGTGTTGGTCTTTCGAACTTGGTAGGAAGCTATAATGTCGATGTTACATCTCTATATCATTGAACATTCATCGGTCTAATGGACTTGGAAAAAGGTTATAACATCAAATATACATCGCTAGTTCATTGGACTTTTGTTAGTTTTTCGAAATTGGCACTTGAGATTGTAATGTATGTCCTATGTCACTAGAACATTGGCCAGACCTCGATATGGTGTAAAAATTCTGATGATTGCAAATATAGATGTCAAAATTCTGATGGATGCAAATATAAAACTGGATATGGTGTCAAAATTCTGATGATTGCAAATATAGATGGAGCTACTTACCTTGCCATGTGCCACTCTAATTTTGTCATAATTTCAACAACCAAACAATGCCATTGAAATTATGATGAAACTATTAACTACACAAGTTCTAATTTACTTGAATGTGAAATTGCAAACGATTTTATTTGTTATCTTACATGAAAGTAGTTTGATTTTTAGTGTGTTTTCATCTTATTGTAGCTCATCTATCATGCTTGATATTACATTCTTGGGGATATTGGAATCCCTATATTTGGTATAAAGGGACTGCAAACAAAGCCCCTAATGGATTATAGGTCCATGCGGGCCTTTGTTTACATTCTAACATGGTATATAGGTCCTTGATTCTTGTATGCTTTGGAGAGGATGAAACCATTGCGAAAAAGTGTTTTAGGTGGGTAGCAAAAAGGGATACATTGGTGAAATTTTGTGGTATGAAAGAATAACATCATTACTAATCAAATTTTAGGAATAGTGTTATAGGTCATTATTCACATGTTATTATTGCAAATCCTTTACATGAAAAGATTCCCCATTTGGTTGTGCTTGTTATCCAATGTGGAATAGGTTCAATGTAAATTGTATTCATTGGTGATGGGGAAAAATGAAGACATGTGGAAAATTTCTTAGGACCTATTATTGGCCATTCCTTTAATGTAGTTAGTAGAAGAATACAACTTATGTTGAAGGATTATTCTTAACAACAATAGGGATTATGTATCAAATTCCTTGGGAAGGGTGGATGATAACTAGGTTGTATAATGCTTTCAAAGTAACAAGACTTCATGACCATGATTACATATAGAACATCAAAAAGATAGTGAAACGTTCATTTAGTGGTTGATGAGATTTAATTGTTACAAAATAGTTAATTGGTTTTAATCATGTCAAAATGGTTTATAACACTATTAAAGTGGATTATCACAAAATTAAAATTGAAGATATAGACATGATACATCAACAAAATTGGAGTTCAACATAATGTGTTTCTCTAAGGAATGTTCAAAGACATTGAAAAGAAAATAGAGATGAGAGATACAACACGTGATGGGACAAAGAGGACACTAGGTACATAGAGTTATCTAAGAATAGTTGTTCGCTATGTCAAAATTTGTATGTCTCATAGCTTGACTATTTGGGAAAGAACATGAAATGATTTAGGAGTTCATTGTTTCTTCATGTTATGATTATGTTGGATACATAAACAATCACATACTAACATAAACATAATTTTGTTTATAAAATAGGCATAATACCAAGATGTGCAAATTTCTTGACACTTTGCAGTGTTGTTGATGAGATTGTTTTGAGACCAATACTCTAACTTGCCATGTGTATTTCACCTCAGTGGGTCAAATGTATCTGATAACGTATTTAGAAAACTCGACGAGATGATTGGAGTAGAGAGGGTTTATTATTTAACTAACTTGATTCATGTTATTTCAACCCATAGTAGAGTTGTTAACGAAGAACCAAATCCCCAAGGGCTTCATTTTAATAAATCTCAGAAGAAACAATAAAGTATCTCCAATAAATTGCACCAACAAAATATAGAGGTCTTGACTTATTGTCACAATATGATTCAATATTTATAGAGGATAAAATTAAAAAATACTTTAAGATAAGATTGGAGGATGTTGATCTGAAAATGAGAGGTTTTACTGACAAACTTTGCAAGTTAAGTTTATGTACTTTATGCATCGAATCAATAATAATGTGAAACACATAAACTTTACAAATTGTTGTGGAATAACAATTATGAAGTGCGGAATTTAAAGAAGAATATAAATTGTAGAATAAGGAGAATAGCAACATAAATAAACAAGAGAGAAATAGGAACGATTGTTAACGGAGTTCACCCAATGATGGCTATATCTCTGGGTCCCGCTTCCAATGTTGATCGCTTTATTGCTCTCTCCAAATGATTATTACATCAATAAGAAGCTTGAAATTTGCTGCAAAATCTCTCTAATTTGCTGCATACATGATCTCCATAAACAAATTTGTGCTTCTCTCAAAGATGCTCAATAACCTTTACAAAAATTCCCCCTCACATTGGAAAAATAGCCTTGCTTAAATAACAAAAGAGTCATAACTAAGTTGGTTTAAGATAAGATTGGAGGATGCCTAAGACATTCTATCAAGTCTTGGAATGTAGCAAGAAAAACACACACAATCTTCTTGGTGGTTTAAACCATGGACATATGATCATAATTTTCTAACATTCCAACATGTTGATGAAGTAGTTGATGAATCTCCAACAAGTCATTCCATCACTATATTGCAATATTTGTCTTCAATGACACTCAATCATAGTAAAATGGAAACAATGTAAAGTATGTCAAAGCTTGCGTTGAATGAAATTTTAGATTCTATTGATGAAAATGTAAACATAAATACCAAACCGGTGGTGGAACTTAATAGTAAGAATATGTACAAATATTGCCCCCTGAGGTGTACATCAATTGGTGATAGAGTGCATTGTTAAGGCACTCCTTGTGACGTCCTTCCAGTTCAAACCTCAACTAGCCTTGTGTGTCGCGTGGGGGGGGAGCATGGGTAATCCTAGAGGTTATAGTGGTATCGGTCAGAATCAACTCTGTGTCAGGCGAGTATGATCCCGCCCTAGTTGTAGATTCCACGAGATAGAAAAAGAAATAACATGTACAAATTTTGTTTGGTTAGTTGGTGGATTGGTAATCTGAGTTATCCAAAGAGAGGTTCACAAAGTGAGAAATGAGGTTTACTCTAGGCTAGATGAGAGGACCCAAAAATAAGTGTGTTTTAATTGGTTTTGGATTTGATGGTAGGGTATTCATTTTTACTTGAGAATAATCTTATATCTATAGAGTTGAATGTACCTACAAAAAAATGTGTTTCTAAAAGTACAAAACAAGTTTTTATTGAAGGATTTGGTTATACATTGAAATGATTCAAAGAATATGAAATAATGATGGTACCGAGATGTTTGATTGAAATAATGAAATTCACTTTTTGGATAGGCTAGAAGGTTTTGAACTTCAATTATTTTTGTACGATTGAAAAAAGGGGAAATACATGCACATGTATGATTTGAGAAACCATCTTTTCATACCATTTAAATTGGTTTTAAAAGTAGTTAATTTATCATACAATATTACTAATAATACATAGACCTTCTCTAATTGTTACAAATTATAGTCATATACGAACAATGTGAACTCTTTGGTGGGAAATGACAAATGTTGCTACACTATCTATTAGAATGAGACCCCTAAAGGGAAAATTGTTCAAATATGCATATATGAAGGTTGTCTTAAAGATGCCTGTGAGGCACATAAGCAAGGAAATTTACAAGGTAAAGATGTAGTTTGGGAATTTTTCTAGGGAATCTTTCACAACTTTGCACGTTTAAAAGCAAGGAAAAGCTATAGTACATCAAATAAATCCATTTATGAGATAATCAAGTTATGGGGAGGTCCCACATTACATAGATTTATTAGCTTTAATTTATATGGTCCATCAATATATAAAAAGTTTAAGGCAAGTTACAAAATCATCGGCATATATACCAAGGGAGAAAAAGTGCATTTTCAAGGAAGTTGAAAAAATTTATGTTTTTTATAAAGTCCAACATGGTATAGAGGTCCTTGATTCCTGTATCCTTTGGAGAGGATGAAACCGTTGTGAAAATGTGTGTTAGGTGGGTAGCAAAAAGGGATACATTGGTGGAATTATGTGGTAAGAAAGAAGAACATCAGTGCTAATCAAATTTCATGGTGACAATTGGTGAAGGAGTTGCATGATATGAGACTAATACATGTAGTTTTAGGAGTAGTGTGATAGGCCATTATGCACATGTTATTATTGCAAATCCTTTACATGAAAATCTTCCCCATTTGGTTGTGGTTGTTATCCAATGTCCAATAGGTTCAATGCAAATTTTATTCATTGGCGATGGGAAAAAATGAAGACATGTGGAAAATTTATTGGGACCTATTATTGGTCATTCCTTTGATGCACATAGTAGAAGAATACAACTTATGTTGAAAGATTATTCTTAACAACAATAGGGATTATATATCAAATTCCTTGGGAAGGGTGGAGACTAACTAGGTTTTATAATGGTTTCAAAGTAAAAAGACTTCATTACCATGATTACATATAGAACATCAAAAATATAGTGAAACGTTTGTTTAGTGGATGATGGGATTTAATTGTTACAAAATAGTTAATTGGTTTTAATCATGCCATAATGGTTTATAACACTACTAAATTGGTTGATCACAAAATTAAAATTGAAGATATAGACATGATAGAACAACAAAATTGGATTTCAACATAAGTGTTGCTCCAAGGCATGTTCAAAGATGTTTAAAAGAAAATAGAGATGAGAGATACAAGTGATGGGACAAAGAAAACACTAGGTACATAGAGTTATCTAACAATAGTTGTTGGCTATGTCAAAATTTCTATGTCTCATAGTTTGACTATTTGGGAAAGAGCATGAAATGCTTTAGGAGTTCATTGTTTCTTCATGTTATGATTATGCTGGATACATAAACAATCACATACTAACGTAAACATAAATTTCTTTATCATATAGGCATAATATCAAGATGTGCAAATTTCTTGACACTTTGCAGTGTTGTTGATGAGATTGTTTTGAGATGTATACTCTAACTTGCCATGTGTATTTCACCTACCTGGGTCAAATGTATCTGATAACGTATTTAGCAAAGTCGACGAGATGATTGGAGTAGAGAGGGTTTATTAATTAACTAACTTGCTTCATGTTATTTCAACCCATAATAGAGTTGTTAAAGAATAATCAAATCCCTAAGGGATTCATTTTAATAAATCTCATAAGAAACAAGAAAGTATCTCAAATAAATTGCACCAACAAATGATAGAGGTCTTGAATTATTGTCACAATATGATTCAATATTTATAGAGGATAAATTATAAAATCCTTTAAGATAAGATTGTGTTAATGCTTGTAACATCCTGCTCTGGCGCACTGAGAAAACTTATTCTTTGAGGACACTTGCTCGCAAGTGATCCAGATTATATGATATTAAAACATTTGTCTTTGATTTTGATGTGTCATGGGTAGATGACATGTTGTTTTACTACATTGACATAGACAGGTGCTATTGACTCGGTTTTACTGAGTGTACAGGGTTTTGGACCTTGAGGATGTAGAGGCATCGACGGAACCCCTTGGACTCTGGATCGAGTCAGGGAGTGTGCTATTGGGGTTTGATTGTTTTACTGTGATTCTAGTACATTTGATTAGATGATATGATGTGGACATGTCTGACATGATTGTTGATGATGCAGGCTGATGATAGCTTGCCGACCAGACTCACATATGGAGTAAAGGGGCCACACACATGACTATCGGAGAGGTTGAGGGAGAGGTGTGGACAGTAGCCCTGCCACAGCCTACTGGCACTCCCGCCGTGGCTCAAATTGTAGGTTAACGATTACCTAGTTTGAAAGGACCCACGATGCCGCGAGGGCAGACTGTGACAGTTGCTCGCGATGATTCTAAGGGGTGCGCAATAAGGCGGGGGCCTTATTCCTTATAAGCCCTTAGTCTCCCACAAGTTCACTTGGCGAAGTGTTGACTCCAAGGGTTATTGATGTCTACCAATCAATCAAGAGGCGAGTGGCACCCTTGGAGCACGTAGTGCATCCTAAAGGGCACGTCACGCAAAAGAAACACAAGAGGCGAGTGGCACCCTTGGAGCACGTAGTGCATCCTGAAGGGCACGTCACGCAAAGGAAAAGATGAGGCGAGTGGCACCCTTGGAGCACCTAGTGTGTCCTGAAGGGCACGTTGCGTTGATGATGATAGAGGTAGGAACCTAGATGGCCCTAAGACAGAAAATACATTAAGAAATTTTAAAACAACTTCCCTAAATAAATGTCGCCCAGTTCAGAATCTAAGTTCTAATTCTAAAACTTCTCTAGGGGTAAAATTTTGTCCACCCTTAAGAAAAATACCTTATAAAAATAAAATAATAAAATTTAAACTAAAAACCACTTAAGTAATAGTTGTGGACTTCATAAATTTTGGGGAAAAACGAAGAGAGTAAGAACTTAAATAAAATCTGTGGATATCAAAGGTAAAGAAGAAATTAATTATTTAACTTGTGAAAGTGTAAAAATATATTAAATTAATAATAAAAGGAAAAGAGGGTAAATTGCGCAACTGCCATTTTGGCTCTAATAAAAAGGGGAAAGAAGGAAATATAAAATTTAGGAAACTAAGGAATGGAGGAAACATAATAAGCGAAAGAGGGGAAACTTATGGTAAAAAGTGAGGTCAACTTAGTAAAGAATCTGCAATTAAGAACCTTCTAAATTGAGCTAAATTAGCAACTTCATTTTAGGGAAAGTATTTAAACCTATAAGGGAATCTAGGAACACCTAGGAGTAAATTTAGGAGTAACTCTAGGTGGGTGAGGGAAATAAGGCAATTTAATAAATTAAAAAAAATAATTATTGGAGGAATGTGGGGGATGAATGACACTTGTACGATGGAAAATTTTTAGAAGATTTTTATTTAAAACTTAAATTAAATGAGATTAGGGAAAGATTGGAAGTTCTATAACTCTATAAAAGAGAGGAAGGAGGAAGAAGAAGGGGGATTGGTTGTTAGCATAACGTTACGCTACCGGATTTGTGACTTGACTGATTACTTGTGGGGAGTTGAGATTTCCCAGCTCAGATAGGAATGGTAGATCGGCCTTGTGAGGCGAGCTGGGAGCTAGACGTACCATCTGGATAGTGTGTGGCCCCTTTGCGGCTCGGGGGGCTAAGGGGGAAGCAGAGTACCCCTAGCGATTCGTTGGGAGGTATCGGTGAGGTCTCGACAGTAGGCGAGCGGGAGCGACTCGGAGCGCGCAGACGACACTCGGAGCAGGCAAAGGGCAACGGTATGCTTCTTTGTTGAATGATAGCGTGTTGTAGGATGTAAGATTTAGATCAGCGTGTGTATTGAGTAGAAAATATTTAACTTTAATCAGTGTTTAGTTCTTGTTAGATTCACTGTTTTTATTACTCCAGCATTGGTAAATATATGAAAAATGTGAGAGATGTAAAAGGTTTCCTCTGCTTATTTTATGCTTGATTTCTATGACGGAATTCATTCACCCGAATCAATTCCTGAAGTTATAGGTCTGAAATTTTTGACTGATTTTACATGTCTGAAATTCATTAAATATTTGAATTGACTGAAATGCATTTCATGTTTAGAAATAATGCCATGCAATTTTATGCAAAGTAATTCTATGTTAGAAGTTATTCCATGCAATTTTATGTAATGTGAATTTATGTTTAGAAATTATGTAATGAAAAGTATGTAATGAAATTTTAGCGTTCGGAATTTTATGGAATGTAAATTTATGTTTAGAAGGGACTGTAATAAGTTTATGTTAGAAATTACATATCTAAAACTGGACTGAACTTATAGGTCTGGATAGCATTTTCTGATTAGAATTTACTTGTCTGAACGCATTAAATGTCCTAATTGATTGTCATACATATTATGTTTAGAACTGTTGATATTCTGGAAGTTGTACAATGTCAGGGCAACTATGCGCATGGTAAGGCATGAGGCATTTCCAGAATTGAGGCGAGTTGGGTTTCATTTATCCAAAACTTATTCCACAGTTTTCCTCGCAAAACTTTTCAAACTCACTCCAACTCTACTCTTAGACGTATATGTTATTTAAGGTGCATGTCATGATTGACATCGAAGCACATCTCTTGCATGAAACGCATTGTGGATTTCTTAAAACTGAACTGGTACCTACAGGAATTTTGGTTGATAACCCTTGATATGGAGTCAACGACCGACCTGGCTTATCGTTGTCCAGAAACCTTAAAATTTTTTTTTAGTAGAAGTCTCCCGCCTCTGCAAACTGTGTTGAGTCGTATACCTTCGCCCCTGCAACTATATCCAAACCACTTACTCACCTCTGTAAACTATGTAAAGCCGTATTCTTAAAACGCGAGGTACATGTACAATTATTTCCTCCTTTATTGACGCTTTAAGATTGAGACACGCCTAAATTATCTCTTCCCTCACACAAGTTTTAAATATTTATATAGGTATATTAAGCGACCAAATAAGTTAACCCACAGTCATTTTTAACACAGATTTCGTTGGCATGGTGAATTTTGTAAGGGAGTCAATGCTAAGATACACCAGTGTGAAATCGGGAGGTAGCGATACTATAGTTGGTGAATTACTTCTTTATCATTGCTGAGAAAGTAGATAGATTTAATTATTGTTAACGTTTCCATTGTTTAAGGAATGAGCTAATTCCATTAGAATAAATCCGTAGGAATACTCTCAACCCTTGGAGCTTACTTTTACATTTAGACTACTTAATGGAAACCAAATTGAGTAGTCTGAGGCACTTTTCTTGGGTTTTGTGCTTTGTTGCAGGTTCAGGGCTAATTTTCCATCTATGGCAGTTGGTCCTTGACTTGTTTTCCTCTGGTCTACGAATCTTTTATATGAATAATGAACTAGCAGCGACCTCCAAAAAAAAAAAAAACTGACAGTGTTAATTAAGAGATAGATGGGATGACAACAAATTATTATTTATGGTTTGGGTAGGCTAGGGAAACTTCCCTGCGTTTTCTAGGCAGCAATGTCTAACCACGTCCTTCTACTTGGCATTTTTAGAAACACTTCCTTACTACGTTTCAGACTTGCTGCATTTTTTTTGGCATTTATGGTAATTAGATGGTGATTGAAATGTACGATTCTATCATTAATTTAAATTCGAATAGCCACATCAGACGGTAAGGATGGACAATAGTAATTTTTGTTTTGCTTTCCCTTAATGTCGTGTTGAGGTTTAATTACACAATTGTTGTTAATAGTAGCCTTCCACTTATTTAGCTAAAGTTTGTTTAGTGTTATTATCTTCATTTTGATTCATCATCATAATATTCGTACTATCTAATGTAATCTAGAAATCAAGGTAATTGATGGTTCTTGTATGATGTTGAGGACAAGTTTTAAGAAAAATATAGTTGCAACTTTTGATTTTAAAGAGATAAAAAAAATACTTCTTAAAGAATTCTTAATTATTGCCATCATTTTTAAGTTAATGTTAGTGATAATTTTATAACTATTGCATTAAATGAATTTAGAATGTGCGCTAATTATTGAATATAATTATGGCGTTGTCGCATTGATTGTTGATTCATAATTATCGATCATTGATTTATAAATTCAAATCATGGCATTAATGTTATGGTGGGTTTTTAATGATTGCGTTGAACGATCTTAAAATGTTGCGTTAATTTGAATTAGGATTGTAGATTAAATGTTAGTATTGCATTAAATGATAATTTGTAACTATACATTATTTTTATGGTTATAACTAATGATTAGTTATTTTGTTAAATGTTAAATCCAGTCAAGGTTCGGACTTGCCCCATAAGGTCCTCCAATGTTGAATTAGAGGGTACCCTGATGATAAATTATGATCTAAGGTTGCGCGATGGAATGACCTTAAGACTAATTTAGATTGTAGTCCTTTGTTTAAATAATATTGTACTGGGTCGTAACTTTTGTGTGCTTGGTCTGCTTGTGTCGGGCGAGATGTAGACACCTCCTTGTTCCTCACAACAGTCGCCAGCCCTGAGACCTTAAATGGTTAAAATCGATGGGAACCTGGGCTTGAGAGTTTCTTATGTGTCTTGGAGGTCCTAACCATTGCAGGGTAGGATGGGCGGGTAGTCAGTCTTATTATTTGTCGGTTGATTGTCGTTCATTGCTTGCAGAGGTTTATGTGCATCTTAGATCTTTTGTTATCATCGCATTGTATGCGTCATGTTCGTCGTCGTATGGCGACGTAGAGTCGAATGTATTTATTATCCTTGTACACACGTGCACACACACAAAAAAAAAATTTGCACTTGTTATAACAGGTTTGTCGTCGTAACAAGGAGGTTCGTTACATATGGTATCAGAGCGGGTTCAACCCGCAACTTGGGATTAGCTACGGATTTTGTTGACATGATTTGATTATATGGTTGCTAATCAAGTTGATTGTGTGCGTACAGGTAATCATGGTTAGGGGATTCCACGGAGGCAGACGACGGGGTGCTAGGGGAGGAAGCGTGACGCCTCCAGTAGCATCCACACCGGAGGGGTCTAACCCCCAGGGAGACGAGCAGGTTCTCGGATAGGAGTAGATAGCAGTTGGCATTGTAGTCAGAATGATGAGATCCTTCTAGCGCATGTATGAGGCATTAATCAGCCATTTGGACAAAAATGAGGCCAGAGTGTCGACGCCCGCTGAGGTTCCACCATGCGCACCGGCTGTTGCTGGTAGCATTCACTGTGAACTCGAGAAGGTCAAATTTCCCGAGTTCTTTGGTGCCCCGGACGACGCATCCTCCGAGGCATGGTTGGAGAACATGGTGATGTGCTTTGCACTTTGTGATTATACCTCCAACATGAAGGTCTGCATGGCGGTCTTTCAACTGAAGGGGAGCGCTCTTCTATGGTGGAAGACACTCCTACCACAGCTGAACATGGTCGTCGAAGACGTGTCATGGGATTTGTTCAAGGAACGGTTCTGAGAGAGGTACCTTTCAAAGGAATTCATTGAGCGTCATCTCAATGAGTTCAACGCCCTATGAAAAGGAGGTCGTACGGTGCCTGAGTACGAGGTGCGTTTTATGGAGCTGCTCCGGTATGCTCCGCACCTTAACACAGAGAAACTTAAGGTAAACCAGTTTTTGTTTGACCTTAACGGAAGCCTGCATGCAAAGGTTATGATTTTGATGCCTCAAACCTTGCACGATGTCATCCAGAAGGCCCTCATAGCAGAGGAGGAGCTTATTAGTGGGGGTCAGACCAGGACTCCAGCGAAACCAGCGGGGCAGGTTCCATCTGGAACACAGCAGCACCAGACACCAGGGAGACATACGTCAGGATATCGTGGCTTCCATAGGGGATCCACTTTCACTTCACCCCAGCGACTGCTGCCTCAGCAGCGGACACCTTATTGGGGACCATCGCATCAGCAGCAGCGTCGCCCACAATAGCCACAGTTTAGCCCTGTTCAGCAAAACAGATCAGGGTTCCAAGCAGGTGGGTCGTCATCTTCTACTTCGGGTACCAGGACTACTGGGTCGAAGAAGGGGTTTTGGACGTGTGGGGAGCCACACTACCAATGTGATTGTCCTGTGGAGAGGACCGGAACGTCCGGATCAGTCAGACCCACTATAGTGGGAGATATGGGAAAGGCCCATCGGATTCATGCAGCGGTGAATAACCGCCAGGCAGAGCATCAGTCGACTATGCTCGAGACGACAGGTATTGTCGCTGACCAAACCCTTAGTATTTTGATAGATCCCGGTGCTACTAAGAGTTTCATTTCTGGTGCAGTGCTAAAAAGGATTAAGGTAAAGGCAGTCGAACAAGATGAGTTTAGCTTCGTGGAGATGGCTTCGAGAGCTAAACAGAAGGTTGAAGGAAAGGTTACAGACTATATCCTTAACCTGGGAGATTTTTTCATAAGGGCCAACCTGTACTTCACAATCCTAGGATCTTATGATGTCATGATTGGTATGGATTGGTTGGAGTCGCATGAGGTGCTCCTCAACTGTAAGACAAAACGGTTGAGCTTGGTCAATGACAAGGGACAGAGACATGTGATTGTAGGACGGAACTAGGGAGTTTCCCTGAGGTTCGTCTCTTCCTTACAGTTATGGAAGAGTATGTACAAGGGGTGCAAACTTTATGCGATCCTTGCGCTAAATGAGAAGGGAGTAGCGGAAGGTCTAGAATACCTTCTAGTGGTGAAGGAGTTTGCGGACGTATTTCCAGAGGAGTTATCTGGGATGTCGCCGGAAAGGGAATTTGAGTTTACCATAGACCTGAAACCAAGGAACGAACCGATAGCCAAAATGCCTTATCGGATGTCGACCCCATAGTTGCAAGAGTTGAAAATGCAACTGAAGGAGTTGTTGGACCTGGGACTGATACGTCCTAGTGTGTCACCGTAGGGTGCACTTGTTATTTTCATACGAAAGAAGGATAGATAGTGGAGGCTTTGCATTGACTACCGTCAACTGAACAAGGCTACGATCAAGAATTAGTATCCATTGCTGAGAATTGATGATCTGTTTGATCAAATGAAGGGTGTGACAATGTTCTCCAAGATCGATTTGCAATCAGGGTATCACTAGTTGCGGATCAAGGAGGATGACGTCCCTAAGACCACCTTTAAGACAAGGTTTGGACATTAGGATTTTACTATTTTACCGTTTGGACTAACAAATGCCCCAGGGGTATTTATGAGTTTGATGAATGGGGTGTTCTGTGAGTACTTGGACAAGTTCGTCCAAGTGTTCATTGACGATATTTTGATTTACTCTCGTATGACGGAGGAGCATGAAGAGCACTTGCGCTTGGTACTACAATGTCTGCAAGAGAAAAAATTGTATGGGAAATTGTCCAAATGCTCTTTTTATGAATCAAGGATTCACTACTTAGGGCATGTCATCTCTGGCGAAGGTATTGTCATGGATCTAGCCAAGGTCGAGGCTATTATGGAATGGCTTGCATCGACAAATGTCACGGAAGTGCATAGCTTTATGGGTTTAGCAGGATACTATCGACGGTTTGTCGAGGGATTTTCGAAGATAGCAAATCTGATCATGGAATTGCAGAAGAAAAACAAGAAGTTTGTTTGGACCGAGAAATGCACGGAAGCATTTCAGAGGCTTAAAGAGTTTTTGACAACAGCTCCGATACTAAAGGTCCCTAACATGGACGCGGAATTCTTGGTATGCACTGACGCGTCCAAGGAAGGTTTAGGCGGAGTCTTGATGCAAGACGGATGAGTGATTGCTTACATTTCGAGGAAACTGAGAAGGCATAAGGAGAACTACGCAATGCACGATTTGGAGTTATTAACCATTGTATATGCCTTGAAGGTTTGGAGACACTACCTTGTTGGACGAAAATTTGAACTAAAGACTAATCATTGTGGACTACAACACATTTTTACGCAAAGTGACCTCAACGCGCGACAACGGCGTTGGTCGGAATTTCTTAGTGAGTACGAATTTGAGGTTACTTACATAAAAGGAACAATGAACCGAGTGGTGGATTCTTTGAGTCAGAGACCACGCATATTTTCGGTGTTGCCTCTTCAGACGAATCTACGTGAAAAGATTCTAACTTTACAGCGTGACAACGACTGGTACAAAGAGGTCGAGGGTTTTATCGGACAAAACACAATGATGGTACCACAATATGAGGGATTTTCATTTGATGGCGATGGGTTATTGAGGTTTAAAATTCAGATTTACGTACCGCCAAACGACGAGTTGAGGATGTTGATCTTGAGCGAGGCTCATAGAGCAGTTTACACGGCTCACCCGGGAGTCACGAAGATGAGGGCAGACCTTAAACCCTTATTCTTCTAGAAGGTAATGAAGACCGACATAGTCAACTATGTGGCCAAATGTCTAGAGTGTCAGCAGGTAAACATTGAACATAGACACCCAGCAGGATTACTTCAACCACATGCCATCCCGGAATCGAAATGGGAGGTTATTTCGATGGATTTTATAGTTGGATTGCCACTGATGGCAAGGAGACATGACTCGATTTTTGTAGTAGTAGAAACTCTGACGAAGAGTGCTCACTTTATTCCTGTGCATACAATGTATCAGGCACCTGACATAGCTAGAGTTTTCATTAGTGAGATTGTGAGGTTGCATGGTGTGCCTAAGAGGATTATATCCGATCGAGGATCAGTGTTTACTGGACGATTTTGGACGAGTTTCCAAGAGGCCTTGGGAACCCAACTTAATTGTAGTACTACGTACCACCAAGAGACTGATGGACAGACCGAATGAACGAACCAGACCCTGGAGGACATGTTGTGCATGTACGTGATGGACCAACAAAAGCGTTGGGAAGAATTCTTGCCTCTAGTAGAGTTTGCTCACAACAATAGTTACCAAAGCACCATTAAAATGGCGTCTTTCGAGTTTCTTTACGGGCGACCGTGTCGAACGCCCTTGAGTTGGGATCGGCTTGAGGATAGGGTCCTGGTGGGACCAAAAGTGATCCAAGAAATGGAAGAGAAAATGAAAACCATAAGACAAAGGATTAAAGAAGCGCAGGATCGAC
>JZKD02S1831884.1:589388-606037 GCA_000966675.3 Picea glauca | reverse complement strand
GACTAGCCTTGCCTGATTCTTTGAGGCATATGCACGATGTTTTTCATGTATCTGTTTTGAGACATTATATTAGTGATCCTACACATGTGATTGACATGAGTTCCTTGCAGGTATTAGACGAGGGAGCGCTCGCTCACGGCTGAGCCGGTCTGCATCTTAGATCATCACGTTCGACAGTTACGACGTCAAACAGTAGACCAGGTCAAGGTCCAGTGGGACAATTATAGTCCGCACTCAGCGACCTGGGAGGACGCATATGATATGCGCCAGCAGTTTCCATTTTTGTTTGATAGATAGACTTATGATTCTGTGATACACTTAATTCGACATTTATACTATGAAACTTCGGGATGAAGTTTAGACCAAGAGGGGGTGTATGTAACATCCCGCTCTAGCGCACTGAGAAAACTTATTCTTTGAGGACACTTGCTCACAAGTGATCCAGATTATATGATATTAAAACATTTGTCTTTGATTTTGATGTGTCATGGGTAGATGACATGTTGTTTTACTACATTGACATAGACAGGTGCTATTGACTCGGTTTTACTGAGTGTGCAGGGTTTTGGATCTTGAGGATGAAGAGAGATCAACGAAACCCCTTGGACTCTGGATCGAGTCAGGGAGTGTGCTATTGGGGTTTGATTGTTTTACTATGATTCTAGTACATTTGATTAGATGATTTGATGTGGACATGTCTGACATGATTGTTGATGATGCAGGCTGACAATAGCTTTCCGACCAGACTCACATATGGAGTAAAGGGGCCACACACATGACTACTAGAGAGGTTGAGGGGGAGGTGTGGACAGCAGCCCTGCAACAGCCTACTAGCACTCCCGTCGTGGCTCGAACTGTAGGTTAACGATTACCTAGTTTGAGACGACCCACGATGACGTGAGGGCAGACTACGACAGTCGCTCGCGATGATTCTAAGGGGCACGCAATAAGGCAGGGGCCTTATTCCTTAGAAGCCCTTAGTCTCCCACAAGTTCACCTGGCGAAGTGTTGACTCTAGGGGTTATTGATGTCTACCAATCAGTCAAGAGGCAAGTGGCACCCTTGGAACATGTAGTGCATCCTGAAGGGCACGTCGTGAAAAAGAAACACAAGAGGCGAGTGGCACCCTTGGAGCACGTAGTGCATCTTGAAGGGCACATCGCGCAAAGGAAAAGATGAGGCGAGTGGCACCCTTGGAGCACCTAGTGCGTCCTGAAGGGCATGTCACATTGATGATGATAGAGGTAGGAACCTAGATGGCCCTAAGACAGACAACACATTAAGAAATTTTAAAACAACTTCCCTAAATAAATGTCACCCAGTTCAGAATCTAAGTTCTAAGTCTAAAACTTCTCTAGGGGTAAAATTTTGTCCACCCTTAAGAAAAATACCTTATAAAAATAAAATAATAAAATTTAAACTAAAAACCACTTAAGTAATAGTTGTGGACTTCATAAATTTTTGGGAAAARCGAAGAGAGYMAGAACTTAAATAAAATCTATGGATATCAAAGGTAAAGAAGAAATTAATTATTTAACTTGTGAAAGTGTAAAAATATATTAAATTAATAATAAAAGGAAAAGAGGGTAAACTGCGCAACTGCCATTTTGGCTCTAATAAAAAGGGGAAAGAAGGAAATATAAAATTTAGGAAACTAAGGAATGGAGAAAACATAATAAGGGAAAGAGGGGAAACTTATGGTAAAAAGCGAGGTCAACTTAGTAAAGAACCTGCAATTAAGAACCTTCTAAATTGAACTAAATTAGCAACTTCATTTTAGGGAAAGTATTTAAACCTGTAAGGGAATCTAGGAACACCTAGGAGTAAATTTAGGAGTAACTCTAGGTGGGTGAGGGAAATAAGACAATTTAATAAATTAAAGAAAATAATTGTTGGAGGAATGTGGGGGATGAATGACACTTGTACAATGGAAAAAATTTAGAAGATTTTTATTTAAAACTTAAATTAACTGAGATTAGGGAAAGATTGGAAGTTATAAAACTCTATAAAAGAGAGGGAGGAGGAGGAAGAAGGGGGATCGGTTGTTAGCGTAACATTACGTTGCCGGATTTGTGACTTGACTGATTACTTGTGGGGAGTTGGGATTTCTCAGCTCGGATAGGAGTGGTAGCTCAGCCTTGTGAGGCGAGCTGGGAGCTAGACGTACCATCTGGATAGTGTGTGGCCCCTTTGTGGCTCGGGGGCTAAGAGGGAAGCAGAGTACCCCTAGCGATTGGCTGGGAGGTACCGGTGAGGTCTCGATGGTCGGCGAGTGGGAGCGACTCGGAGCGCGCGAACAACACTCGGAGCAGTCAAAGGGAAACGATACACTTCTTTGTTGAACGATAGCGTGTTGTAGGATGTAAGATTTAGATCGGCGTGTGTATTGAGTAGAAAATATTTAACTTTAATCTGTGTTTAGTTCTTGTTGGATTCACTGTTTTTATTACTCCAGCATGGTAAATATATGAAAAATGTGAGAGATGTAAAAGGTTTCCTCTGCTTGTTTTATGCTTGATTTCTATGATGAAATTCATTCGCTCGAATCGATTCCTGAAGTTATAGGTCTGAAATTTTTGACTGATTTTACATGTCTGAAATGCATTAAATATTCGAATTGACTGAAATGCATTTCATGTTTAGAAACAATGCCATGAAATTTTATGCAAGGTAATTCTATGTTAGAAGTTATGCCATGCAATTTTATGTAATGTGAATTTCTGTTTAGAAATTATGTAATGAAATTTTAGCATTCGGAATTTTATGGAATGTAAATTTATGTTTAGAAGGGACTGTAATAAGTTTATGTTAGAAATTACATATCTAAAACTAGACTGAACTTACAGGTCTGGATTGCATTTTTTTATTAGAATTTACTTGTCTGAATGCATTAAATGTCCTAATTGACTGTCGTACATATTATGTTTAGAATTGTTGATATTTTGGAAGTTGTACAATGTCAGGGCAACTATGCGCATGGTAAGGCATGAGGCATTTCCATAATTGAGGCGAGTTGGGTTCCGTTTATCCAAAACTTATTCCACAGTTTTCCTCGCAAAACTTTTCAAACTCACTCCAACTCTACTCTTAGACGCATATGATATTTAAGGTGCATGTCATGATTGACATAGAAGCGCATCTCTTGCATGAAATGCATTGTGACTTGCTTAAAACTGAACCGGTACCTACAGGAATTTTGGTTGATAACCCTTGATACGGAGTCAATGACCAACCTGGCTTATCGTTGTCCAGAAACCTTAAAAAAAAAATTTAGTAGAAGTCTCCCACCTCTGCAAACTGTGTTGAGTCGTATACCTTCGCCCTTGCAACTGTATCCGAACCACTTACTTGCCTCTGTAAACTGTGTAAAGCCGCATTCTTAAAACGCGAGGTACATGTACGATTATTTCCTCCTTTATTGACACTTTAAGATTGAGACACACCTAAACTATCTCTTCCCTCACATAAGTTTTAAATATTTATATAGGTATATTAAGCGACCAAATAAGTTAACCCGCAGTCATTTTTAACACAGATTTCGTTGGCACGGTGACTTTTGTAAGGGAGTCAATGTTAAGATACACCAGTGTGAAATCGGGAGGTAGCGATACTACAGTTGGTGAATTACTTCTTTATCATTGCTGAGAAAGTAGATATATTTAATTATTGTTAATGTCTCCATTGTTTAAGGAATGAGCTAATTCCATTAGAATAAATCTGTAGGAATACTCTCAACCCTTGGAGATGACTTTTACATTTAGACTATTTAATGGAAACCAGATTGAGTAGTTTATATAGGTATATTAAGCGACCAAATAAGTTAACCCGCAGTCATTTTTAACACAGATTTCGTTGGCACGGTGACTTTTGTAAGGGAGTCAATGTTAAGATACACTAGTGTGAAATCGGGAGGTAGCGATACTACAGTTGGTGAATTACTTCTTTATCATTTCTAAGAAAGTAGATAGATTTAATTATTGTTAATGTTTCCATTGTTTAAGGAATGAGCTAATTCCATTAGAATAAATCCGTAGGAATACTCTCAACCCTTGGAGCTGACTTTTACATTTAGACTATTTAATGGAAAATAGATTGAGTAGTCCGAGGCACTTTTCTTGGGTTTTGTGCTTTGCTGCAGGTTCGGGGCTAATTTTCCATCTATGGCAGTTGGTCCTTGACTTGTTTTCCTCTAGTCTGCGAATCTTTTATATTAATAATGAACTGGCAGCGACCAAAAAAAAAAAATTGACAGCGTTAATTAAGAGACAGATGGGATGACAACAAATTATTATTTATAGTTTGGGTAGGCTAGGGAAACTTCCCTGCATTTTCTGGGCAGCAATGTCTGACCACATCCTTCTACTTGGCATTTTTAGAAACACTTACATACTACATTTCAGACTTGCTGCATTTTTTCTGGCATTTATGGTAATTAGATGGTGATTGAAATTTACAATTCTATCATTAATTTAAAAAATAATAATAGAGTTCTCATTTATAGATTTCCAAAAAAAAAAAAACTGACAGCGTTAATTAAGAGACAGATGGGATGACAACAAATTATTATTTATAGTTTGGGTAGGCTAGGGAAACTTCCCTGTGTTTTCTGGGTAGCAATGTTTGACCACGTCCTTCTACTTGGCATTTTTAGAAACACTTCCTTACTACGTTTCAGACTTGCTGCATTTTTTTTGGCATTTATGGTAATTTGATGATGATTGAAATTTACGATTCTATCATTAATTTAAAAAAAATTAATGTAGTGCTCTAATATGTCTCACTCAACAAAAATCAATACAAATGAGGGGAGCCTCTCATTTATAGAGTTCTAGGCTTAACCACCTCATAATAAAAAACAATATCATAGTGATCATGTTTGATCATGTTTGATGAGTCAAACATGCAATTAAATAATGTTACAATGAACTTGAATTGGTCACCAAGTAATATAATAATCCTTCCATTAAAGGATCAGGGAACTAAGGTGCATTTCAAGAAGGTTTATCTAACAAGAAATAATGAACTATTCTCAAAGAGAGGTGTGCCCTAGGGAATGGTGCAAGGTGGTTGCAACCACTCTCTAGTAATAGTGCATAATAACCTCCAACAAGTGCACCCTCCAAGAGTAGCATGAGACTTTGTCAAATCACAATAAAATAATCTCCAAACAATATAAGTGGTCGACCAAGATAGGCGTTCCATTCCAAGAATATCATGAGGAAATGTCAATGGAATAAACAATAATCTCCAAGCAGTAACTCCTCCATGCAAATCTTGAACCATGTGAAAAATCTCCCAAAATAGCAAGGACACACTAGTTCCAAGTCAAATATCCTTCATAAAGGTGAAAACATAGTGTGAGCATGGATTATTCAAAGGTGTGGGTGTAAATTCTAGTGGAGCATGCCACCTACGAGAGAGTGTCAAGATGATGGATTCAACAAGTGAGTGGAAAAGTGGTTAAGTTGAGTGTAAAAGAGGACAAATGGGTAGGGAACGTGCATAACTAACCCTAAAAAATTGTGCAAGCTCAACCACCTCTTCAACATATGTGCCAAGGATAAGTAGTCAATAAGTGTGGCATGTATGTTGATGCAGGAGCATCGTAGCCAAGTCAGCAAAGGAGGTGCGGTGGAAGACAGCTAGAAATGCACCGGCGCACATTTTGAGAATGTTTTGAATTTAAATGATAGAACATTTAATGAATTATTTTGAGAGGATGTACCTGCATTTATGTTTTGAATATTGTAATACAGATCATGAGCGTTGTTCTCATCTATCGTATAAGGAGGAATTTATTGTAATGAATGTAAGGTAGGTTGTTTTTAATTTCGATTAGATAGCTTAGAGAGAGAGAGGGAAAACTCAAGGGAGGACTCTCTCATTGGTATGAGAATCGATTATTGTAATTGTAATATGTAGAGCAAGAGAGCAGAGAACAACAACGATTGTAGATTGTATAATCAAATAGTTTTTTCTATTGAACCCATGTACAGGAGCATTTGAATTAATATAAGAATTCTTTAATCCAATTTCATCATGTTTATCTTTTGAATGGTATGCTTACAGTCTGTTTATATTCTTTGTTATGCGTTTGTTTCAATGTTGTGTGTATGCTCTTGATTTCATGTTGAATGTATGAATTCTGTGAGGGGAAGAGTATGAGTTTAAATTATTTCTCTTCCTGAGAAATACCTGCAAGGAGTTCAGTGAAAGGTCCGCATAGAGTGTGTGATAGAGTTATGAGTTTTATCTCAAAAATCTCAGGACGGATAATGTTGGTGTATACCTGTAGAGGTGTGGTTGAGAAAAAGAAATTTGTGCAAGGAGTACGCAGGCTAAGGGAGGAATTGAAATTCTTCAATCCCATAGAGTGGTTGGAGAATCTATGTTGTGAGGAGTGCACAGAGTTAACATCGTGGATAACTGAAGGTTATCGCAGAGCCATGTTAAGTGTGCACACAGGGATTCTTTGAATCTAGAAGCCGCAAAGGAATCTAAGCTTAGGAGGGTTAGAGCCTTCGAATAGCTCGAAGAGAGGCAAAGCTCTAAGTGCAGACGGGTCGACGTCTGAAGAATTACCGGAGGTTCACTGAAACTCGAATGAATGGGGGATCACTCCCAAGGGAGAGTGCCAAAATCACAAGAGTCGTCCAATCATGATATGTTGCAAGGATATTAACCAAAGGTTCATCCAACGTGTAATACTCACAGAATATTTGAGTTGTTGATCCAATGGGATCAGTGTCATCCATCGAGTTTTGGGAGTTCAGGATTCGTGGTATTGGGGAGCAAGGATGAGCCTTGTCTTTCAAAACATTGATACGTGAAATCAAGGTTAGATCTGAGTTGTTGATGAACACGCTCTGTGAACCATTGACCAAGAGACGAACGGTTCAGGAACTTGGCGCTGGAGGAAAGGTGCATACAACCTTTTCAAATCCTCGAAAATGAGAATGTCAACAAGAAACCAGAGTCGTTGGTTGGTGGCAGATCTGGATCGTTGGATCTGGGTCATCGGCTTTTCGAGAGTCAGGGTTTCAAAGGTGGAGGTGTTGAGTCACTTCGTCTCAACATCCCTGAAGCTGCGAAGTGTGAAGCACTGTAGAGTTGGGCCCGTGTTCATATCACATTGTTGTATTGGGAAGGGACCTGTGCCTAGCGCCTTTTCGTGCAGGTAAGGTTCTGTGGAAGGTCAGTGGGTTATTTGTTACAAGGGTTCTAGCAGGGACCTGGGAGCCTCTTCGTCTCAGGGTGAACAGAAGATCCACGACCGGAAGTTCAGCTGTACCCCTCGAGGTAGGGGGTCTGCGTCAGGTGGTATCAGAGCTTACAATATTTGTTTATGTAGGAGAAAGGAGATAGAAAGCAAGTTGTGATTTGAATTCTGCAAGGAACAGATTTGAACAATGTCGCCCAGAAGACGTCAAGACAAACCAATGCCCGATCCAGCTGTAGAGAGGGAGATGAGAGAACTATGTGCTCTATTAGATTCCATGGAGACGGCACAAAGGCGGACAATTGATGTTGGACATGTGAGTGAGGCTGAAAGTGAAAATGAGACTAGAGTCAAAGGAGAAGTTGTAATCGAAGATGTTGCAGAAGAATGTTTATTCAGAGATGTTGCAAGAATAGGTGCCAGAGAAAAAATGGACATTCCGATGTATGAAGGCAACTTAGACGTTGAGGAGCTTCTAGATTGGTTTAGAGATCTAGATAAATACTTCAACTATGAGGATGTAGAGGAAGATAAGAAAGTCAAACATGCCATCACTATACTTAAAGGGCATGCAACATTGTGGTGGGATGAACTGCAGGCTAACAGGCGTTGCAAAGGCAACCAAAGAATCAAAAGATAGGATAGAATGGTTGCAAAGATGAAAGCCAAGTTTATACCCAGGGATTACCAAATCAATCTGTTTCGAAGAATGCAGAATTTGAGACAGAAGGGGATGACAGTGAAGGAATACACCGAGGAATTATATAGGATAAAAATTAGAGTAGGTCATCGAGAAAGTGATGATGAAAATATCGCCAGATACATGAATGGTCTAAGATATGACATTCAAGATGAGATGAGCATGATAACAATTAGGAATGTGGAAGATGCTTATCAGATTTCTTTGAAGGCAGAGGAAAAGTTGGCCCGAAAGAAAGGACAAAGAGGCAGAGGTAGAAGCCAGAATAGAGGCAAATCAATTGCCCAGGACAGAGTACAGAAGCCAAAGGAAGAAGAAAATAAACCTCATACTCACCTTGAAAGAGGAGGAAGTTCACAGTGGAGAGAATATGCTGACGGGAACGCTTTTTCGTGAGAAAGAGGAAGAAGAAGAGGCAGAGGAGGTGGGGTAAAACATTTTGTCTGTGGAAAGATCGAACATAAATATTTTGAATGTCCTGATAGGAAAATGGATGGAGGTGAAGCTCACATTTTCAAAGCACAAGGGAGAAATGTTGAGGCATAAGATGCAGAAGGCGGAAGTTCATTGATGATGAATAAAATTCTCTTGAAGTCAGAGAAGGAGATAGTAAATCCAGTCCAGAGGAACATTTTATTTAGAATTGCTTGCAAGACCAAGGACAGGGTATACAAGGTAATAGTGGAAAGTGGAAGCACAGATAATTTAGTATCCACGAAAATGGTGGAGAAGCTGGAATTGGAGACGGTTTCACATCTAAACCCATAAAAAGTCTTGTGGTTACAAAAGGGACATCAAGTAACTGTCACTAAACAATGTTTAGTTGAATTTAAGATAGGGGGATATAAGGATGAAATTTTATGTGATATTATTCCCATGGATGTCCGTCATCTTTTGTTGGGAAGACCATGGCAATATGACAGGAATGTTGTTCATGATGGGAGAAGGAACACATACACCTTGGAGAAGAATGGTAGGATGCATATGTTGTTGTCGATTAAAGATGAGAAGGTAAAGGTAGAAGAAAGCAATACTATACTTCTCAAGAGTGGGAAGGAGCTTCTTGATGAGGTCAAGAAAGAAGAAGAAATGTAGTTTGTTGTGGTTAGAAAACCTAGAGTCGTCTTGACCGGTACCAAATTAGATGATCTACGTGGAGAAATTCAAGAACTGCTGGAGGAGTTCGTTGATATAGTGGTGGATGAATTACCTTGTTAATTTCTGCCCATCGGGAGCATAAGTCATCACATTGACCTTATACCGGGAGAAAGTTTACCAAACAAATCAGCGTACAAATTGATGTCACGAGAGAATGAAGAAGTAAAGAAGAAAGTCCAGGATTTGATGGACAAAGGGTTGGTTAGAGAAAGCTTGAGTCCATACATTGTACCTACAGTGTTAAGCCCAAAGAAATATGGTGGTTGGAGAATGTGTACAGACTTGAGAGATATAAACAAGATCACCATCAGGTATAGATTCCCTTTACCCATGATGGATGACTTGATGGATTGCTTGAGTGGAGCAAAGTTTTTTTCAAAAATTGACTTGAAAAGTGGATATCACCATATTAGAGTGAGGGAAGGTGATGAATGGAAGACAACATTCAAAACAAATGAAGGACTATATGAATGTCGTGTCATGTCGTTTAGTTTGACAAATGCACACATCACTTTCATGAGATTAATGAATGAAGTCTTGAAGGATTTCATTGGGAAGTTTGTAATTGTGTATATTGATGATATATTGATCTTTAGTAATACTGAAGAGGAACATTTGAAGCATTTAGCTACAATGATGAAGAGGTTACAGCGAGAGAAACGGTTGATTAATTTGAAGAAGTCATATTTCATGAAGACATAACTCATTTACTTGGGTTTTATGATCTCTTCGAACGAGCTGAAGATGGATCTTGAGAAGGTAAAAGCAATCAGAGATTGGCCATTGCCAAAGAGTATCTTCTAAGTTAGAAGCTTCCATGGACTGGCTAGTTTTTACAGAAAGTTCATGAGGAATTTTAGTGGGATATGTGCACCAATGATGGGCACTGTCAAGAAAAGACATAAATATTTTCATTGGAAAGAGGAAGAAGAGAAGAGTTTCAAGTTACTGAAAGAAAAGATAACTGGACAGCCAGTTCTGATTCTGTCGTATTTCAGTAAATCATTTCAAGTGAGATGTGACGCAAGTGGATTTGTGATTGGGGCAGTCTTGAGTCAAGACAATAGGCCAATTGCATACTTCAGTGAGAAGCTGAATGAGACCAAGATCAAATATTCCACGTATGACAAGGAATTTTATGCAGTCATACAGGCATTGAGGAAATGGAGGCATTACTTGGTTCCGAAGGAGTTTGTCTTGTATTGCGATAACCATGCTTTACAATTCATAACTCGACAGGAGAAATTGAACCAGAAGCATGCAAAATGGGTTGAATATATGCAGAATTTTACTTTTGTTATAAAACATATTTTTGGAACTACTAACAAGGTTGTTGATGCACTGAGCAGGAAATGTTTGATTCTGTAGGAGTTCGGAGTGAAAACTTTAGGTTTTGACAATCTCAAGAAGATGTGCAGAGATGATGCATATTTTAAAGAATCCTATGAAGCATGTGAGAATCCAATTCTCAGAGACATAAGCCAATGGATTGAATACTTGATTCGGGATGGACTGTTGTTCAGGGGAAACCAGTTGTGTATACCGAAATTCTCTATGAGAGAGAACCTCTTGAAGGAAAAACATAGTGGAGGATTGCCTAGACATTTCGGCCATGATAAGACTTTTGCACAATTGAATGGCTCATACTATTGGCCAAGGATGAGAACGGATGTTAATAAATTCATGAACAGGTGCAGGATTTGCCAGCATGCAAAAGGGAAAAGATAGAATACAGGGTTGTATCAACCATTGTCAATACCAGAGAGGTTGTGGGACACGATAAGCATGGATTTTGTGTTGGGACTGCCGAGGACACAGAGGGGTTAAGACTCCATCTCCGTGGTAGTCGATATATTTTCTAAAATGGCACATTTCATACCATGTCATAAAACCAGTGATGCAACTCACATTACAAATCTGTTTTTCAAAGAAGTTCTTAGACTTCATGGCTTACCCAAGTGTATTGTTTCAGATCAGGATACCAAATTTGTTGGTCATTTCTGGAGGGCCCTATGGAAAAAATTGGGGATGAATTTATCTTTTAGCTCAGCATATCATCCTCAAACGGATGGACAGACTAAAGCAGTAAATAGAAGTCTGGGGGACTTATTGATGAGTTTAGTAGCTGAACATCTTAGTCAGTGGGATCAGATTCTGCCACAAGCAGAATTTGCATATAATGACTCACCCGATAAAAGTACAGGAGAAAGCCCATTCTATATCATGTATGGAATGCAGTCGAGAGGAGTATCTGAGTTGAGAGACTTAGAGCAGAACGAGTTTGGAAGTGTTGGAGCAGAGGATTTTGCAGCAGAGATGCAAGAGCTCCACAACAAAATCAAAGAGCGGTTAAAGAGTTCTAACCAAGAATATAAGCACAGAGCAGATCAACATAGGAGAGAACTTAAATTTGAAGTGGGTGATTTGGTTTTAGCGCATCTCAGAAAGGAAAGGTTCCCAAGGGGAACATACAATAAGCTGAAAATGAAGAAAACTGGACCATGTAAGATTGTGCGAAAGTTTGAGGCAAATGTTTACGAAATTGAATTACTAGATGAGGTAGGAATATCGCCCATATTCAATATAGAAGATATGTATCCTTACAGAGAAGATGGAACAAAGAGATTAGAGGATCAGAAGGAATTCCAATGGATTAAGAAGATGCATGTAGCTGAAAGGCCATAGATGGAAAATATTATTGATCAGAGAGTTGGTAAAAGGACCAGGAAGAAAAGATATTTTGAATACTTGGTGAAGTGGAAAGGGCACCCGATTGAATATGCCAGTTGGGATAATGAAGAAGATATCCAAATACATGGACAAACGGTGCAAGAGTTCACGAATTTTTTAGCTAAAGGAGTATGATGCAAGAGCATCGTAGCCAAGCCAGCAAAGGAGGTACAGTGGAAGACAGTTGGAAATGCACCAGCGCACATTTTGAGAATGTTTTGAATTTAAATGATAGAACATTTAATGAATTATCTTGAGAGGATGTATCTTCATTTATGTTTTGAATATTGTAATACAGATCAACAGCGTTGCTCTCATCTGTCGTATAAGGAGGAATTTATTGTAATGAATGTAAGGTAGGTGGTTTTTAATTTCAATTAGATAGCTTAGAGAGAGAGAGAGGGAAAACTCAAGGGAGGAATCTCTCATTGGCATGAGAATCAATTATTGTAATTGTAAGTTGTAGAGAAAAAGAGCAGAGAACAACCACGATTGTAGATTGTATAAGAAGATAGATTTTTCTATTGAACCTATGTACAAGAGCACTTGAATTAATATAAGAATGCTTTTATCCAATTTCATGGTGTATCATGGTTGTTGTATTTATGTTTTGAATGGTATGCTTACAATCTATTTATATTCTCTGTTATGCATTTGTTTCAATGTTGTGTGTATGCTATTGATTTCATGTTGAATGTATGAAGTCTGCGAGGGGAGGAGTATGATTTTCAATTGTTTCTCTTCTAAGAAATTCCTGCAAGGAGTGAAGTGAAAGGTTCGCATAGAGTGTGTGATAGAGTTCTGAGTTTTATCTCAAAAAGATCATGATATCTTTGGGAAAACTTTTTCGAGAGAAAAACCCCACACTCTAAAGCACTCTCAATGTATTATTCAACAATAAATTGTTACAATACATAGTCTTTGTGTTCTCAACAAAAGTGTTCAATAGTAGCATAATCAAAACTTATACTCTCTAGTTTCCTCAAGTCCCATCACTAAATAAATATGCATAAATAAAACCATAAACCGCTTATGGTTTTCCATTTCTACTTATAGGAAACCACCAACAGGTTATTCCCTGCCACTGCTTTACTCCACTACAAAATTGCATTATTCTTTGTTCCACTACAACATTGCATTATTCTCTTCTCTACTACAACATTGCAACACTACAATATTCTCTGCTACAACTCCGCATTATTCATGCTAGAGCTCTACAAGGTGTATGACACACCTACCCTAATATTCTTCCACTCGTCATATACCTTGCCAGGGTACAAGGGATAATGCACCAAGCTCCAAGCTAATTTCTAAGGCCCATAGACTCACAACACCACTTGAATTTACCTATGCTCATCGGTTTTGTCAATGCATCTGCAACATTATGCAAGGTATCAACTTTCTCTAGTATCACCTTTCCATCCTCTACCATGTCCCTAATGAAATGATATTGTATATCTATATGTTTTGTCTTTGGGTTCTTAGGTAGGCAAATGGAAATGCTACTATCACATTGAATTGTGATAACTTTCTGATTTAACCCTACTTTTGAACATACTTTCATAAGACATATATCCTCCTTACATGCATAGATAGGTTCCATATACTCTTCCTCTATAGTGGACAAAGTGAACATAACTTGTCACTTGCTCATCCAACTCACTGCTCCACCAAACAACC
This sequence comes from Picea glauca, assembly GCA_000966675.3. Taxonomy (NCBI): domain Eukaryota; kingdom Viridiplantae; phylum Streptophyta; class Pinopsida; order Pinales; family Pinaceae; genus Picea; species Picea glauca. The sequence continues at coordinate 592,550 of JZKD02S1831884.1, read as the reverse complement.
AGAACATGTAACGACTTCTAGATCTCCTTCTATCTACATCCCCCACTCAATCAAAATCCATATAACCTAGTATATCCACTTTGTGTGGGTCCCATGAAACCTCACTATGATAGCAAATGGAATATCTAGAGGTACCTTGCAAATAATTGAAGACCCTCTTCACTGCAACCCAATGTTCAAATCTAGGATTAGGCATGAATTGACTCAAGATTCTGATTGATTGGGCAATGTATGATCTAGTACAGACTATAGCATACATAAAACTACCAACTACACCATCATAAAGAACAGAGGCCATATCCTCCATCTTTGTAGGTGTTGTAGGAAACTGCTGCAATGGAAGCTTAGTTCCTACATAAATTGAGACACTTAATGGTTTGCAATATCCCATACAAAAATGCTATAGTACAACATTTACATACTTTCTCTGGCTCAACCAAAGCCTTTTATTCGCTTTATCTCTCATTATCTCCATTTCTAAGATATATTTTGCAGCGCCCAAGTCCTTCATATCAAATTATGTTGAAAGCTAAGACTTCAATTCACAAATCACATCCTTACTATTACCAAAGAATAACATATCATCTACATATAGAGTGATAACAAGGAAATGATCACCATGTTGTTTATAATACATACAATAATTTGATTTGGATCTCAGAAATCCTAATCCCAACACAAATGAATCAAAATTTTGGCACCACATTTTGGGAGGCTATTTGAGACCATATAAAGAATTTTTTAACTTGCAAACCAATGATTCTTTACCATTTTCAACACAATGCTCTGGCTGTGTCATATATATCTCCTCCTTGAAGTCACCAAGTAGGAATGCAATTTTCACATCCATATGTTTTATCTCTAAATCAAAGGTTGCCGCTATAGATAATAAGAACCTAATAGATGTTAGCTTAGCAAATGGGGAAAAGATCTCACCAATGTCTATCCCCTCAACCTAGGAATACTCTTTTGCAACCAACCTTGCCTTGCGCTTTTCAAAACTGTCGTCTAAACCAATTTTATTTTTGAACAACCATTTATATCCAATGGGTTTCCATCCATCAGGCTATGGGACCAAGTCCCATGTATCATTCTTTTTAAGTGCAACCATTTCCTTATCCATAACCAGTCTCCAAGACTCCTTATCTTCCATCTCCATTGCCTCTTTCACAGTTCTAGGCTCATCAATGTTAGTGGATAAAAAAAATATACATATAAAATTAGAAGGACTATAATCATACCTATATGGTTTCCTTCTTTGCCAAGTGGACCTTCTTATAGTTTGAGGTGGAGTTTCTTCCTCCTCTTCTAAACTCTCTGAGTTGTCCTCCTCATCCTCCTCATTAGGTCATTCATGAACTTCATGTTCATTTTTTGGTTTAGCTTTCTCCATCTTTGGTGGTCGTTGAACCACTAGCTTCTTCTCATCCTTTTCTAGTTGCACCACTGTGTGAGGAGGCTTAACTTTTTTGAAAATAACATTTACTTTGTACAAAAAATTTCCAGCGATAGGATCCCAAAGTGTGTACCCTTTCACACCAACACCATCGCTAATGGAGATACACTTCACTACCTTGTTATCCAACTTATACCACTTCTCCTTAAGCACATGAATGTACTTGTTAAGTGTGCTTACTGATAGTACGCTTCATGATAAACCTAGAATGTGCAAAAATCCATTGATCCCTTTTACTTTGCCATCAGGGACTCTCATCAAGACTCTTTTGCAACCAATAATTCTATGAGGAGAGTCATCACCATGGTATACCATCCCACCATTATATTTCTCATACACTTAAAACTGGTGTTGATGGGAAGTCATATGGAATGAAGCTCTAGAGTCTATCATCCATGCACTCTAGCCTGCACAAATTGTCAAAGCTGTAACAAAGGCATATCCACCATCCTCTTGAGAATATTTCTCAGACTCATCATCATAATCCTTTTTCTTCTTCTTCTCTTCCTTGCAATCCCTTCTGAAATGCCAACCTTGCCATAGTTCAAATATTTTTCCTTGGACTTTCTAGGAGACTTATGTTTCCCATGGGATTTGGACCTACCATTTTCTCTTTTCTTGCCTTTCTCATTTGATCTTCTGTGCACAACAAGGGCCTCATAGGTAGATTCAGAGGTTTTCGCCTCACCTCCTCAGAAAGTAAAACAACCACAACCTTTTCAAGCACCAATTCCTTCACAATGCTTCCAATGGCCATTATTAGGTTGTCCCATGAATGACAAGGAACACAAAAGGGTCATACAACAATCCTCCTCATCCATATTCATTTCAAATGAGATCAATTGGGTCACAATACTATTAAATGCATTCAGCATTCAGATACGTAATCACCATCACCCATTCTCAAGGATAACAACTTTTTCTGCAGAAAAAGTTTATTAACTAATGATTTATCCTTATACAAATTCCCCAACTTCTTATAAAAACATTCAATAACATTGAATCAGCCAAACAAAGCCGGATAAGGTTTATTTCCTTTGTCTCCAACACCACACACTCTTCATCTATCATACCAATGGATTTGGTTCCAGAGACTGCAACCCATAAATCTCGATCTACGAGAAAATCTTCCATCGTGAGTTTCCACTGTATGTGAAGATCTCCACTTCTATTGGGCTTCGCTGGACTCTAGAGTCTACACAGAGAGAATCATGAGTGGTAGGTTGGAGGTATAAAAGTCAAACACGAATGTTATATTCTACACGCAACGATTGTCCCCGGGATGGAATTTGATGGGCAATTGCCCGGAACGGGCACGGGAGTCGTCAAAACCGTGACGGACAGTTTACTTTTGATTTGTCCATTCCACATATGCTTTCCAACGATCATATCAACCTCGTCTTCATTGAATATGGATCGGATCATACCCGGCGTTTGGTCAAACCTGAAACCAACCATTCCCCACCTACGCTTCAATCGAATCCAACGTGCAAATCAAATGTATTTAATCCGCTCAGTGTAACAGTGTTCTTGCAAAATATCAGAGAAATTCTCCTCGCTCAATGACTTGATTGAGGAAAACGAGATTTTTATAGGAGAGTATAATCCCAATTGGTTTCGTGCCTCTCTGCTTCAGTCATGTGCAGAGGAATTATCTATGTCGACTACGAGAAAGATGAAGATACCGTTCCTAATTTGGAGAAACC
>JZKD02S1831884.1:529352-539730 GCA_000966675.3 Picea glauca | reverse complement strand
AGCTCCAATGTTGAGTATTGTAGGAGTTGACAAGGTTGAATTGTTCTGCCTTCCACAGTGTTGCTATACCTCCGGAGGAGCCCCTTGCGCTAATTACTTTCCCTGTGTTTTTCTGCCATTTGTTTTTGCTAATCTCTAGAAGGGCTTCCCCTTCGATTTTTGTCTCTTGGAGCATGAGGATATCTGTTGGTTCCACTTTCATCAGATTCTTGACCGCTTCAATTTTCGTCGAGTTCCCCAGTCCTCTGCAGTTCCAAGAGACGATTTTCATTACTTGTTGTTGGGGGTGGTTGGGCCTCCTCCTTTTAGAAACCTTATTCTTGTGTTTCTGCCGATTGACATTTCTATGGTGGGTTGGCTTCCTTGGGTCTTTTGTCTTTCTGCCTCTTCCTCCCTTGCTTCTTTGCGAGATTTCCGTCCTGCTCTTTTAGCTGGCCTTTCTAGGATCTCGTCCTCCGAGGAGCTTGATGGATCTAGTGCTTTCTTTCTGGCTATGTCAGCATATGAGGGAGAGGGGGCTACTTCCAGGGTTCCTGTCGTTTGCCCAAGTGCCCCTGTATCTTTCCCATTTGGAGGGGGACTTGATTGTATCCTGGTATCCATGATTTCTGGTTCTTCTGTGTCATTGTGGGGTTTTTCTGTTTGAGGTCCTGGTTGCGGCAGAGGGTTGGAGCTCCCATCGAATTTCTCTTTCTCTAGTTGCCCGAGGTTGCCATTCTTCATTGCTCCTTTGGTTCTGGATTTTACTGTCCCTGTTTTCTGGACTGCGATCCACTGATTTGCTTTCGCGTTTTCACTTTCTTCTGCATTATTTTTTTTGCAGTGCCTTGCGAAGTGGCCGTAGTCGTGGCAGTGTCGGCATTTGAAGGGTAGCTGCTCATAATATAGCTCCTGAATATGCGTCAAGTCTGCAGTAATGAGTTTGATTGCCTCTGGTAATCCCACTTCCAGATCAACCTCCATGCAGATCCATGCGCATGAGTACTGATCTTTTCTCGCTTCTTGATCTATGTACCTTCCGAGCGTGTTGCCGATTGCATGCAATGATTTTTGATTCCAGCAATGTAAAGGGAGATGAGGTAGAGAAACCCACACTGGGATGGCAGAGGGTACATCCTAAGCTGGATCGAAATCCGAGGTCCATTTGTTTAGGTATAACCCCTGTGGCCCCATGAAATACGGGTCGTTTCTGAAGATGAGGTTTTTATCTTCAGGGTTTTCGAAGACGAATACAAACTATCCTTTCCCTACAAAATGACTCTTTATTCCTTCTGAAATGAGCGGGTTCCAGTTCCTCTGCACCCAAGCTTCGACGGATTTGGGAGAGGGCTAGAGCCCGGTGAATTGCCCGATGAGTCCTCTGTCTGCTAGGTTGACTGTCGTTCTGCAAGTTTCTTCCAGAGGCAGTTCAACGCAAGGGATGCATTCCAGTTTCTTCACAAATTTCTATTGTGCTGCTGACGGCGGTCTCTTGGAGGCTTCGGCGACCAGCTTCCTGAAGGCATCCAGTAATGGCAAAGGGGGAGGGGTAGGGACGGCGCCCCCACCAGCGTTCATGGTTGGGGAGGCCCTGATCACTGCATTGTGCATGCGCTAGGTCACATCCTCACACCCCTGCGCGCTACGATTGTTTTGGAATAACAATTTTTTGATAACACTAGAACTTGTGGAATTTTAAAAAAATGGGATTTATCCTATTCCTATTATTATATGCATAATAAAATTCATCTATATGCTGCAACCTTCAAAGCATTTAAATTTATGGATTAAAATTTTATAGTTTATATAATTTGCATGAGTTTGATATACTTACTTATATGAATATAGCATAAAGCTATGGAGTCAATATATGGCAAGGTAAAAATATGGTTTTGTAAACCAAACACATAGGGGATGTTTTTGACTCATATACAAAATCTTTGTTATACAATCATATAATGTACAAAATCTTTGTTATACAATCATATAATGTACGAAGGTTATGGTGAGATGATTTAAACCATTAAACTTGGTTTACAAGCACACATTGATATCATGGTGTAAAGATGGAGATATACTAAAGGTAATGTTAATTTGAAAATAGTATAACACATGGCACAAGTACTAAAGTCGTTAATATTGGGTTTGATATACAATATGTTGTGATGTGATATATGGCATCACTTGTTTTGAGGTTTAATGTTAATTTGGAAATAGTATAACACATGGCACAAGTATTAAATTCTTTAATATTTGGTTTGATATACAATATGTTATATGGTTGTGATGTGATATATGGCATCACTTGTTTCAAGGTTATATTGATATAGCATAATTTTCAATGTTTATTTGGTATGAAGTTATGTGAGCTGACATGGATATGATATTTACCTTGTTATATTGATATAGCATAATTTTCAATGTTTATTTGGTATGAAGTTATGTGAACTGACATGGATATGATATTTACCTTGTGATGAAGTTTGCATGGCATGAGTTATTTTATATATATATATATATATATATATATATATATATATATATATATATATTTAAAGGTTATGTAAATTGTATGATGTGTTGAGTTGGAATGCACATATGATAGTTGGTTTTGAATGGCGACGTGATGGGCTGGCCTTGTTTTGAATTAGCAAGGATGTGGGTATTTACTTTCACAGTATTTACCACCTCATTTTTCTTTGGGTTTTGGTCATTTCATTTGGTTGAGACCGTGGTTGAGAAAGAGAGCCCAGCACAGCCTTGTAACCCTACTCTTGGGTAGTTGTAGCAACCGTTTTAACCCTGACACTGGTGTAAAAAATCAAATCTCATAGGAAAGGTGTGTACTCACTAGTCCATTGAACATCTCTTGCATGTATTTTGGAAAGTAATGAGTTCTTTTTGTCTTTATTATTGACTGGTATTGAGTGTGTTGCTCCTCCTCCCTTCTTTTCTCTCTTGAATGGAAGTATTCTAAATTACGTTTGAAGGTTTATATTTGTGAAGGAAAAGAAATATTCCGTTAATACCCTATGTTGAATGCATTTTTTACTCTAATCATATTCTCATTTTCCATTTCTTGAATGGTTGGTTCTGGAAAATAATGGATGGTCTGTTGAAATCAATGTTGCATCGAGCTTCGACCTGGGTTTGTGGTTAATAACAATTATGCATTGTCTATGCGCTCGGACTTCAAATTGTTCTTTGTTATGGTGATTTTCTTTATGGGTTCAATCCATGTGGCCATGATGGATATATGCCGAGTATTTTGGGGGGGGGTGGGTTATGGTTAAACCCAGGACTGCATAATAATCGTTAAGTATTAAACTTAGTTCGAATAGACAGAATTCAAGAGAGAGCAGCAGATTACACATAAACACAGATTGTATTATTGCTTCACCCATAAACTCAGAAACAATGCGTACATAAATAGTTGGAGTGAGATCCAACTGATCCACTTATTGTGGGAGAGGTTGAGGGAATATCTCAACCTCCTCCAGCTACCCCCAACACGTCATTATTATCTAACTCGAATTTGGAGAAGAAGCTTACAGTCTTTTGTTGTTAGTAAATTACACTGTCAACATTGAAGTGATTTTGTTATGCTCAGTCTGGGTTGAGTTTTGAACCTACGCCCTTATATTGGATAGTCGTTTTCAGATTGGGGTTAAGATTTTAATTCGGGTGTTCACTGTAGGAAGCATTATATAGTCAATAAGGGTTATTTGAATCCATTTTTGTGTTAATTTCGTATCTGGATTCGAAACCAGGATTACAAGTTTTTGTTTCCAGCACATATTTTAATATGGAATTGGTTTTGAACTTTGATCATAAAAATAGTTATGTTGCATGCAATACAAACAGAACCATGCATGCTTTGATTATATCTATACTCGGATTCATAACTCATGGTTATGCTATAGTTTTGGCCCTTTTTGTTCTGGGTCTGTAAGAAAGTTTATGCACAACTCGTGCTTGGCATTTCTTCTATTCTTCGATGAAGTTGTGCATCCATAGTTTTCTTTATGGTTATGATGCTACAACCTCTATTGATTTTGGGTTGTTCAAATATCCATTTTTCTTTGGATTAAAACCATTGCTGATGTTGAAGAGAATTTAAAAGTTTATTGTAGTTGTTAGTTCTCGTCTGTGATATGTTCCAACCCTTGGGTAACCTGCAAGAGTAATAGTTGACTCGAAAGTAAAAATTACAATCCAACTTTCACCCTATTCAATATTCAGATATCAAGGATATCCTATTTAGATTATAGTTCTAAATATGACACCAGCTTTTACAAATGGTCATAATGTAAAAAGTTGGGTTTGTGTTTAAAAGTATTGACTGAAAACGTTATTGGATGGGCATTCAAATAGTTTGATAATACAAGTTTGAGTTGTTGAATGTAGAAATGCAATATGGAAAGAGGATTAAAGTTTTGATATTTGGATAACATGTTTATTTATGTATTTTTTTATATGAATAGGGTATTATCCTCACATCATGTATCTTTTTCCAGAAATTATTCATGAATTTTCCAAAATATAATTCACTTAAACTTCATAGAATTACTCCCCCTTTTTATATAATTGATTAAAATAATTATTTTAAAGTAAGTTTACTATTTAAAAGGTTTGTATGGCATTGATATTAGCTCTCAAAAGGAGATATATGAGTAGTTTGTTTTGATTTGGAAGTATTGGGTGAATAAAAGAAGTGTTCAACGATACATGAATGTTGTGGAGAATTGTTTATGAGTATTCTGAAGTGAACAATATACATGTTATTTGATCTACTGAGATGGAAAATGATACACATTATGAACAAAATTAATTTATTGTTTATGGATTATGAACATGAAATTCTTCATGCATTCTTGTCATCTTATAACACTTTTCACAGGTTATAAATCCATTGTCATTATTTTCTTATCATCGATTATTTCAATTTCATTCATGACCCATGTTCAAAGAAATTAATGATTGTTTATATGAGGAAGTTTGCTAAAATGTACGGTTAAGATGTTTGGAACAACAATTAAAGAGTGGGTTATCTATCAAATTATGGTTTTGCTTCCCTGTTTTCTTTCATTCCCTTTCATTATCCCTTGGCATGATTGATTTCTTGGTCTTTTCAGAGCCATTGCTAAATCATTTGAAAGCAAGATAGCATTAGATGTTTGATATATTGTGTCTTGTATATTCAATAATAGGATTATCGATGCATATAAATGAGATTTTTTAGTCGTGGAAGGAATCACAGTGGAAACAAAGGAAACAAGAGTAAGAGAGGAAGAGTGCCTAATGTTTTGGGTCAGTGAGGAAGAAAAAAAGAATGATATTCTTAATTCATTTTGATTCTAACTCATAGGAGTTCAATATGCTAGTGAAAACTAGCTACTTGAACTTTGTTGGACATCATGCCTTGCCTCCACCTTAAGAACCTGATGCTCCTCCCCTACAACCTTAATCGAGCATAGTTTATTTTCTTGAGCCTCCTATGCAGCCATCCAATGATTATTGGGATAACATTCCCACAAATACTCCTTCTGTCATAGTCAGTTGACCTGAGGTCCCATTTCCACCACCACCTCCTATACACTCCATGCTTCATGTTGCTTCTACTACTTCTATGGCATGTTCTATCCAAGTTGCCAGAAACTACAAAGCACTACCACTTGAACCTCAATTGGATAAATGCAAACAACCTGCAAACTCCCCAAGATCTGACTCATCTAAGGCTCGTTAGTACAGACAAAACAACCCCCTTTCCAGGCTAAAAGTAATGAAAGAAAAATTACTTTTAATGACATGCACCCTCAAATGTCAAAAGTGGAAGAGAAAAATTTTGTTGATCCAAACTTATTTAAACACAAGGTTGCTCTTTCATAAGGAAGTAGACAAAGGGAGGCTACTTCAAAAAAAGTTACTATTTTTTAGTTATTCAAGTTATTATGATGACATTTTCACTTAGACATTTGATGCATATTTTTGGGACAACATACATGATATTATTTTGAAAAAAAAATTGTATTGTGCCATTATGATATTTTTTGGGAGAGACAAGTGATTGATGATGTGGCATATTCTAATTGGTTGTTTTTTTATATATTTTATTATGTTGATATATGCATGACATTTGATTAAATTCTGGAGTTACAAGGGAAATGTTGAAAATGAAGGAATAAAGAACTTAGGGGGACCCCACCTATTAATTATTATTTATTGTTTACCCTTTTTATAAAATAAAATTGTACTCTCCTAACTAAAGTTATTTAACTTTATAACAAAAGGTAGTTAAACCACTTAAACTACTTTTGAAGACATAAAAGGAGGAGAACAAGAATAAACAAGGACATAAAAAAAATAGAGAGAGATCATTTTGATAAGGATTGTTCTTTTCTCAAATGAGAATATTTATTAATTCATTCATTTCTAAGTTTCCTCATAGTTAAGTTATCTTGTTGATAGCATGGTTATTCTACAGGTGGTGAAAAAATGACTAGGAAGCATTGATTATTGACATGCTCAAAAGTTCAATCATTCATCTTGAAAGTTTGTTTAGTCTTAATTAGAAGTTATGAATTTAGTTTTAGTGTTGATTAACACTAGTTTTGCAGAGTCAAGACTATGATGCACTTGTAGCTTGGATTGATCCAGTTCAATTTTCAGTCTTAGTCTTCTTCTTGAGACACCAATTGTCTATGTATGAGTCAAATTACATATTACACTTATAAGTTTAATTCTTATCCAAACCCTCGCAGTGGTTTGTAAAGAGAAACTTGGTTGTAACTCAGAATAATATTAATAAAATAATTTGTTGATTTCTTCTCATTTATGAGACTTGTTGTGCGTTGGATTTTTAGATTTATGTTATGTTGCATTTACTTATTCAATTGTTTATAAATTTCATTTGCAAGCACTTATGCTATTTTAAAAAAAAAACACATAAAAGCATACATGTTTTATAATAGAATTAGATCTAAGAACTTATTTCTTGAGGTCTGATTGAGATTTTTGACAAGCTATAAGCCCAGGGTGATAATCCCACCTATCTCACCTAGCCTGGTGAGATTCGAAAATACTTGTGTGAGGATTTTTCCATTCCTCCCATCAACATTGAGGAAATAGATATGATCCATGCATTTGGTTTTCCAGATCATCCTCTCACCTGTGATCCAACTTTTATGCTTCTAGCAGTATGGAAATGTACCAATCAAGGATCGATAAAACTCAATTTCAATGGGGAAACCAAAGGAAACCCTAGTTTGGATGGAGTTGAAAACTCTCTTTGAGATCATATAGGTTCTCTTATATAGATCAATTAACACTTCTTGGGATCATGATCCAACAACAAAGTTGAAATACATAATTGCTCAACCAACTCCATGAAGGTGAAAAATTTCACTATCGAAGGATATTCTCAACTCATCATAGACTGCTTAAACAACAATGTCACTTTGAAAGTATGAAGAATTAACACCGATCATGCAAGTCGTCAAGTAACTAGCTAGCAATGTCAATCAAATTAGTTACAACTGTACTCATGGAGGTTGCAATAACATTGTTGATTGGTTCGCCAATTTGGAGATCTCCTCCAAAAGCCAACTTTCCCTCTTATCATTGTTACTTTGACAGAGGTGAATGATTGGGTTTTATAACTTACTTTTCTCACCCAAAGAAATATTACCTCGCATGATTTGAATGGATTGACATTTTATCCCAATCCCTAGGCAGGTTTTGGATAGAAAACGGACAAAGATAGAAACCCTAACTTCTATTAAGATCGTTCACGCCAATGTTAGCATTATTCATGAGAAAAGTAAAGAACAATAGTAAAAAGAATAACCCATGAACAAAAAAACAAATCAATAATGAAAGAATTTTACCATTTCCAATAGAAGGCAAATATAGTTACACCTATGGAGGATTTCTTGGAGAATATAGACTCATTGGCCTCCTCCATGGAAGGGTTCTTATTGTTTCCTGAGTGTGTAGCTTGGATCCTCTCTTTATGGTTGAAATTGGTTATGGGTGTTGCCAAAAAATCTCATCAAGCACAATGGGTGTCTTGGGATCTAGAGAAATTTTGGTAGCATTTCCTTACTTTCAATGGATGATATGAGAAATGGTGGAACCCTCTTGAATTTATAAGCAAAATAGAGGTTATCCTTGACACACTCATGATAATAAAATGTTTTTTGTTGACCATATCAATTTTAACCAACACTTTTATGGTTTTGGTATTTTCTTTTCTTTTATTTTTCTTTCTGGTTAATTTTAAGAGGAAAAGGTCATAAAGGTGTTCTATGACTTTAGGAAATGCATGTGAATTTAGGAAAAGTGGTTCTTTAGGTTATAATAGTGAAAAATGATATAAAAGTGAATTAAATACATGGTACCCATATTATAGGTGGTGTATTTCAATAAACCGGGCATTTTGGTATAGGTGAACAACTTTTGGGTCATAATAAATGCCCCCTAATGTATGAGGTTAGGAGAGCATTGTATGAATGAAACACATTATAGTTTTATTTTACCAAGCAATGAGAGGACCAAGGAGAGATAGGAGTGACATGGGAAGAACCACCCACGGAAGAGGCCAAAGGGTGCCACCTGTCAACAAGAAAGTCTCAAAGTGGTGAGTTTACATTATCTCAATAGGGACGAGGTAGGAATACCCATACTCGTCAAGATAACTCATGATAATGATTACACTAGTGTGCCCAACATAGAGGGGTTGAGCAAAGGATACAAAAAAAAGTCTCAAATACAATATGATGCTAGAAAAAGAGGGCAAGAGTACAACACCATGATATAAATATACTTACACCTATGGAAGATATTCTTGAATAAAATGGCCTCCAATGACCTCATCCTCGGGAGGGTTCCTTCAATTCTCAAGTGTGTGCCTTGAATCCTCTCCTTATGGTTGAAAGTGGCTATGGTTTTTGTCTAGATCTCTCTTCTCAAACACAATCGGTGTTGATCTTCGATGGAAATTTGGCATGTACCTACTTTTGATGGGTGATATGAGAAATCGGGGAGGCCTGTTGATTTTATAAGAACAATAGTGGTTATGCTTGAAATGGTCATGATAAAAAAACATAATTTATTGACCATATAAATGTTAACCATTACTTTTAGGTTTTTTTTATTTTCTTTTATTTTATTTTGCTTTTTGGATCATTTCATTAGGACAAGGTCAAAAAAGGGTTTTAGGACCTTAGAAAATAAAAATGACTTTAGGAAATGTGGTTCTTTAAGTCATAATTGTGTAAAATGATGTAAAAGTGGGTAAAATACATAGTACCCATACTAAATATGGCGTATTTTGGTAAACCTGGAATTTTGGCCTTGGTGAACAACTTTGGGGTTAGAACAAGTGTCTTTTAATGTATGAGGTTAGGAGCACATTGTATGACTAAAATACATTACAATTTTGTTTTATCAAGAAATGAGAGATCCAAGGAGAGAGAGGAGTGCCATGGGAAGAAGAACCATCCGTGGAAGAGGCCAAAGGGTATCACTTGTCAACAAGAAAGTCTCAAAGTGGTAAGTGTACATGATCTCAATAGGGACGATGTAGGCATACCCATACTTGTCAAGATAACTCATGATAATGATTACAATGGTGCTTCCAATATAAAGGGGCTAAGAAAGAGAGGCAAAATGAAGTCTCAAATACAATATTGTGCTGGAAAAGAGGGCCAAAATACGATACAATGATAGAAACGATCCCATATACAAATGATTGGATCAAAAGTGTCAGGTATACATCACAAGTGTTGTTGATTTGGGTACATAGGAATTGATGGCCCTTGCCTTGGAGAAGGGGGATGGAAACAACCTAAGAATCCATTTTGAATAGAAAATGGGCTCGAAAGATTAAAAATGAGATAACTAAAGGGAAGCTCAAACCGAGGGCTTTAACAATGGTGGAATTGAGCCAATCAAATCTCAAGAACTACATTTGAGGTTAGATCATACATATATGTATGAATCTCAACGATAGGGTGATGAGATGAAGTCTATCACGTGATATCCTACCAAGTATAAGAGAAAAGAAGACTCTCTCATCTTGGTTCAAGGTAAGGAGGGGGATAGGTACCAGGGTACATAGGAATAACCCCTAGAATGAAGGTTTTGATGTTGATAGGGTGAAGTTCGTCAACACCTAAGAATGAAAGGAATTCCTTAGGTCCAACATCTAAGGTAAAACAAGTGGATATATATCTTTGGAATCAAATGTTGATGTTGGAACATTTAAGGGACTACCTAAAGGGAAACCCCCTCCTAAGGTCTCATGCATTTCATACATGTCTAGAAAATTGGTACAATCTATTGAATCATTGAACTGTCAAGTGTATGATTCTCAAGTGTGCAATGACGATTTGAAGTC
>JZKD02S1831884.1:487393-505421 GCA_000966675.3 Picea glauca | reverse complement strand
GTTACCGTGCTTAAACAATTATGCTTCTTTTAAAATCTTTACAGGGCACTCAATGATGATAACAATAATGGGAAATAAGCAAAGACACATTCAACATCAGTCACATATATGAAAAGACAGAGATAGATAATTCCCGAGGAAACCCATACAGGGCAAAAACCTCTTTTTTCTTTATATGATAAGTATTATCTACATTCTTTACATTATCATACATATGAGCACCAACTCATTGTGAGGCTACAACCTCTGTTTTTGCAAGCTGCAACTTGCTGAGAGCACCAACCCTCTATTTTCTCTAGCACCTACTAAAAGGAAGCACCAACCCCCTGGTTTCTCTAGAACCAACTAGAAGGAAGCATCAACTCCCTGGTTTCTCTAGCACCAACTAGAAGGAAGCACCAACTCCCTGTGTTCAAGCACCCACTTGAACCTTTGAGGACACCAATCCTCCCTAGCACCTCCCGACCACCCTGAATTATAAATTTCTTGTTGCTAGAACTTATTACAGTGATATAAAGTTATTCAATGGCTTACCAGCCTTGTCGCTGTTCTGTTACACTACTCTGCTCTATCTGCATTAGTGTCTTCTGCACGCCCCTTGCACTTTCTGTTCTTCTGCCTTTTATTCTCTCTGCACCATATTCCTTCAATGCAACCTTCCTCTACTGTGCATGTCTGCTCTTGCGTTTTGCCTCCTTGTCCTCCCTAGAATTCTCCTCCACAGCGACAACCCTATCTCTTCTTTCTTTTTCATTCTTATAGTCTCTGTTGTCTTTGTGCATGCAATATTCGCAATGCCTCTGTATGCTCACTCCGTGCCAAATTTCTCCACAAATCGAGTGCTCTGTCTGATCATCATCGTGACTCTTTAGCTTCTTTGGTGGTTCCCACCACGCGTCCAACATCACTGGGTGTTCTGCTGAGATTTCTCAACCTCTCTGGCAGTTAAGACTCCTCGTCTTCTTTGGCACAGTCGAGCTTATGCCTTCTGTTTCAGTTACAGACTTCAATGCTCATCCATCTGTCAATCCCTCTAAGAATCGTATTTCTTCACTGGGCATAGCTTAGAGACTCTTCATCTCCTCTGGCGATCACACATAAATGTCTTCGAGTCCTCTAGCAGAAACCATCGGTGGTTTCTGGCAGTTACACTGTGTTGAGCTACAATAGCCCTCCGATCTTGTTCAAATTCACCTGCACCGTTGGATTGATTCCATGGGATCTTGCATTCATTTCGGCATTTCGGCATTTGACAATTCGACATTCATGTGACCATGCATCTCGACATTCCCAGTCGCGATCCTCGAAACGAAGCTTGGTTTCTCTAGCTCTTTCTTCCATCTCTCGCTAATGTGACCAAGGGCTGTGACCACGGCCTTATGCATAAGGCGCTTTCGCGATTTTGACATTCCTGTGGTGAATGTTCTTGATGCTTCCAACTCTCGATCCATGAAACTCCGAAAGGTAGTCGGATCAATGGTCCACATAACCCCCAGAGATGGACGGTTGACGGGATTTCGACGTTTCGCAATTTGACATTTCAGAACTCCTGATGCTGAGAGTTTCTTGACATCTCCATCTCCCGATTTTTGAAACTCCGAAGTGGTGTAAACCTGCTGACGTCACACGTGGATTGACACGTGTTGAATAACTCCCACGTGTCACTCTGATTCGTGACTTACATGTGCCTGCAATGTTGAATCAGCTTGACACTTGTCATTGCCTGGTTGTGCCATGTATTCTTAGGTTTATTGACGTGTCTTGTTTCAGGATTTCGCATTTCGGCACTTCGGGACTCCTAATGTTGAGAGTCTCTAACTTCTTCATCTCTCGATTTTCGAAACTCCGAACTGGACTGGGATCAACGATCCATATCAAACCTTGATCTGACGGATCAGATTAAGTCGCGATTTTTCATATCGCAATTTCTGGATTCCTGTGGTTAATATTCTTTGACATCTCCAACTTTCTATCTGCGAAACTCCGAAATGGAGTTGGATCAACGGTGCAGATCACATCTTGATCTGATGGCTGTGGTTAAGTCGTGATTTCGTATATCGCGATTTCGAGAGGTTAGGGAACCCCGTTCCTTTGATTCTCCAGTCAGCGAAATGACAATCTTTCCCCACGTGTCCCTCTTGGATCAACGGTCAATATTTTATTGGGATTTCGCAACTCCACGATCCTTCATTGTGTCTGATCAATGGTCCATATTTGTCCTTGATCCAACGGTCGAGATTATATCGCGGTTTCGCATATCGCGATTTCACGAGTTGAAAGGTTGGAGCATTTCATTCCGTTGACTTTCCAATCAGTGAAATGTTGATCTGTGTCCACATGTCCTGCCTATAAATGGCCGGTCCTCCTTCTTTCGGGATTTTGTATGCCCGCTTCTCCTTGCACTTTAAATAACGTGCAGGTTCTGCTTGATCCAATGATGGTCGGATCCCGCGCTTGGATCTAACGCCTGGGATCTATCCTCCTCTTCTGCGCGCTCTTCTTGTCTACATTCATATCTGACGGCCATCAGGAATTCAGGATGGGATCCAACGATCACTGACACTTCTCCTCCCAAGCATACTTTGTCCTTGTTTTTCCTTCGCTGCATACTCTGATCTTGCCATTAATGACAAGCGCATACTGCCTGTAAAGCATGCCAACCATCCTCTGCACTATCTCTTCTGATCTTATCGAGCTTGTTCTGCAGCGTCTTCCCAATCTGCTTTTGGTGCCCGTTTGTTACATTCTTCCTGTACTCAAGCCATCATCGTTGTTGTACTTGCCATCAATGACAAGCATACGCTGCCTGTAAAACATGCCAACAAATTGTCCTCCTGCATTCAATATAAAATATTCTGTTTTCATACAAGTGTCAAAGTCAATTAGTTAGTTGGGTCAAATCAGGTCTCTGTCCAACAATCATAATAATTAATTACAATTATCAAATTCGAAATTCAGAATTGCCATAAATGACAAAAATTTTCCAAATTCGAATTTACCAAAAACGAAAATGAATTTCTAGCAATTTTAAATTCCAAAAATAATTTTTTTGGGGATGTCATATTGCATATAATCGATAATCAATACCATATATTGAAACATTCTACGCTAGAAATTCAAAAATAGATTGGTGATCCTACACTTACCATCAAGTCCTCATGCTCAACCTAGTGAACCTAGTGGGAGGGGTAACTATAGGCCCTCTCTGTTAGTTTATCCCATCAAAATTTCTTTCTTTGATACTTCACCAATAATCCATTTTTCAAAGAAGCATTGAAGCATGCTTGTTTTCTTATGAATTCTCACAAATGTGTCTCAATTACTTGAACACCTTTATGCTTTGGTATTTGTTGAATTATGAGTAGGAATTCACCATGTATAACCTTTTTAATGCATGGATATGGGTCTCCTCCAAGACTCAATTTTCCTATCATTTAGCTAGGTTAACTACCCTATGTTATTTGCATTTTCCTTTCATTCCTTGGAAATTTACTGAAGAACCCCCCTCACTTGGGTAGATGGACCAACCCCTCCATATTTTACATTTTCCATCTACCCAGTGATATATCCTTCTTTACATGGGTCCCCTAGAATAGTGACAAATGTTTCATTTTGGTGCCCATGCCATTGAACCCCCTAGGGATTGGGAATCCATTTAGTATACATACCAGAGTTGAAGCCACTTCTATTTCTTCTCATCATGTTGACATCCATACCCTATGGAATCTCACATTTATGGTTGGTATTTATTGGATTATCATGTATCAAAAGCCCTCTGCTTCATCCATATAGTAATAATTCTTCATTTTTATACCACCATTCACCCACCTCTCGAGGATATTTCCAATAATTCCCCTTCCATTTATTACTTCCAGTTGTAGTTTTCACATTCAATATTATCACCATCTGGTTGTTTTTTGGGACATTTTTATCCTCGTTTCCCCTATGTATCCCCATTTGGTTTCCCTAGTGGGATTCTTTCGACACAACAATTAGATATGTTGCATTCTCCTTATACCCCTTTTGAAATATCACGAGGACCATTTACGATTTTGGTACTACATATATTTCCTCATCCTCCTGGCACACCTTCAAAAATAATAAGAGGACCTTGTGATTTTAAAGTACTTGGTTCAATTTTTGGTAGAATTGTTGTGTTTCCCTTGTCTATAGAATCTAAGATAAGTCACCTTTATGTCCCATGGATTCTATTCAATTACACATCGTTTCCTATTACAATTTTTCAACACCTTCGTGAGTTGTACCCATCCCATGTTACTGAGTTTGTACCTCCAGTTTTCCCAATGGTTTACTAATGTGTCCTTAAAAAGAAATGTGCCCAACAATTAACCATTCATAGTGGAGTGATTTCAGTCACTACCAGGTTAGCCTTACATTTACACTATGAAAAAAGGAAGTCTTGATTCCACCTCTCATTTCCTTCCCATCCCCCTTTTTGGTGTCAATATTTGTTAATCACACCTTATTTCCACCTCATGTTGGATTTGAGGACTCACTATTTCCTTGCTTTCAATGGGCCTTCCCCTATCAACTTCAACACCTATATTCTATGGGTTTGTCTTAGAGGAATGTCTACCTTGGCTTCATATTCATCATTTATGGGTACCTCAGAACAAGCAGGGAGAGCCAACAATTATCTTTGATTTGGTTGTTTCTCACATGCTTGACTTCAAATCGTCATTGCACACTTGAGAATCATACACTTGACAGTTCAATGATTCAATAGATTGTACCAATTTTCTAGACATGTATGAAATGCATGAGACCTTAGGAGGGGGTTNGAAGCACCAACTCCCTGTGTTCAAGCACCCACTTGAACCTTTGAGGACACCAGTCCTCCCTAGCACCTCCCAACCACCCTGAATTATAAATTTCTTGTTACTAGAACTTATTACATCGATATAAAGTTATTCAATGGCTTACCAGCCTTGTCGCTGTTCTGTTACACTACTCTGCTCTATCTGCATCAGTGTCTTCTGCACACCCCTTGCACTTTCTGTTCTTCTGCCTTTTATTCTCTCTGCGCCATATTCCTTCAATGCAACCTTCCTCTACTGTGCATGTCTGCTCCTGCGTTCTGCCTCCTTGTCCTCCTTAGAATTCTCCTCCACATAGACAACCCTATCTCTTCTTTCTTTTTCATTCTTATAGTCTCTGTTGTCTTTGTGCATGCAATATTCACAATGCCTCTATATGCTCACTCCGCGCCAAATTTCTCCACAACTCGAGTGCTCTGTTTGATCATCATCGTGACTCTTCAGCTTCTCTGGTGGTTCCCACCACGCGTCCAGCATCACTGGGTGTTCTGCTGAGATTTCTCAATCTCTCTGGCAGTTGAGACTCCTCGTCCTCTTTGGCACAGTCGAGCTTATGCCTTCTGTTTCAGTTACAGACTTCAATGCTCATCCATCTGTCAATCCCTCTAAGAATCATATTTCTTCACTGGGAGTAGCTTAGAGACTCCTCATCTCCTCTGGCGATCACACAGAAGTGTCTTCGAGTCCTCTGGCAGAAACCATCGGTGGTTTCTGGCAGTTACACTGTGTTGAGCTACAATAGCCCTCCGATCTTGTTCAAATTCACCTGCACCGTTGGATTGATTCCGTGGGATCTTGCATTCATTTCGGCATTTCAGCATTCGACAATTTGGCATTTGTGTGACCATGCATCTCGACATTCCCAGTCGCGATCCCCAAAACAGAGCTTGGTTACTCTAGCTCTTTCCTCCATCTCTCGCTGATGTGACCAAGGGCTGTGACCACGACCTTATGCATAAGGCGCTTTCACGATTTCGCATTTCACGATTTCGACATTCCTGTGGTGAATCTTCTTGATGCTTCCAACTCCCGATCTGCGAAACTCCAAAAGGGATTCAGATCAATGGTCCACATAACCCCCAGAGATGGACGGTTGACGGGATTTCAGCGTTTCACAATTTGACATTTCGGGACTCCTGATGCTGAGAGTTTCTTGACATCTCCATCTCCCGATTTCTGAAACTCCGAAGTGGTGTAAACCTGCTGACGTCACACGTGGATTGACACATGTTGAATAACTCCCACGTGTCACTCTGATTCGTGACTTACATGTGCCTGCAATGGTGAATCAGCTTGACACTTGTCATTGCCTGGTTGTGCCACGTGTTCTTAGGTTTACTGACGTGTCTTGTTTCGAGATTTCGCATTTCGGCACTTCGAGACTCCTAATGTTGAGAGTCTCTGACTTCTCCATCTCTCGATTTCCGAAACTCCGAACTGGACTGGGATCAACGGTCTAGGTCAAATCTTGATCTGACGGATCAGATTAAGTCGCGATTTTGCATATCGCAATTTCGGGATTCCTGTGGTTAATATTCTTTGACATCTCCAACTTTCTATCTGCGAAACTCCGAAATGGAGTTGGATCAACGGTGCAGATCACATCTTGATCTGACGACTGTGGTTAAGGCACAATTTCGCATATCGCGATTTCGAGAGGTTAGGGAACCCTGTTCCTTTGACTCTCCAGTCAGCGAAATGAAAATCTTTCCCCACATGTCCCTCTTGGATCAACGGTCAAGATTTTATTGGGATTTCGCAACTCCACGATCCTTCATTGTGTCTGATCAATGGTCCATATTTTTCCTCGATCCAACGGTCGAGATTATATCACGGTTTCGCATATTGCGATTTCGCGAGTTGAAAGGTTGGAGCATTTCATTCCGTTGACTTTCCAATCAGCGAAATGTTGATCTGTGTCCACGTGTCCTGCCTGTAAATGGCTGGTCCTCCTTCTTTCGGGATTTTGTACGCCTGCTTCTCCTTGCACTTTAAAGAACGTGCAGGTTCTGCTTGATCCAACGATGGTCGGATCACGCGCTTGGATCTAACGCCTGAGATCTATCCTCCTCTTCAGCGCGCTCTTTTTGTCTACATTCAGATTTGACGGCCATCGGAAATTTAGGATGGGATCCAGCGATCACTGATGCTTCTCCTCCCAAGCGTACTTTGTCCTTGTTTTTCCTTCGTTGCATACTCTGATCTTGCCATTAATGACAAGCGCATACTGACTGTAAAGCATGCCAACCATCCTCTGCACTATCTCTTCTAGTCTTATCGAGCTTGTTCTGCAGCGTCTTCCCAAACTACTTCTGGTGCCCGTCTGTTACATTCTTCCTGTACTCAAGCCATCATCGCTGTTGTACTTTCCATCAATGACAAGCATACGCTGCCTGTAAAACATGCCAACAATTTGTCCTCCCGCAATCAATATAAAATATTATGTTTTCATACAAGTGTCAAAGTCAATTAGTTAGTTGGGTCAAATCAAGTCTCTGCCCAACAGTCATAATAATTAATTACAATTATCAAATTCAAATTCAGAATTGCAATAAATGACAAATTTTTTCCAAATTCGAATTTACCAAAAACGGAAATGAATTTCCAGCAATTTTAAATTCCAAAAATAATTTTTTTGGGGATGTCACATTGCATATAATCGATAATCAATACCATATATTGAAACATTCTACGCTATAAATTCAAAAATAGATTGGTGATCCCACACTTACCATCAAGTCCTCATGCTCAACCTAGTGAACCTAGTGGGAGGGGTAACTATAGGCCCTCTCTGTTAGTTTATCCCATCAAAATTTCTTTCTTTGATACTTCACCAATAATCCATTTTTCAAAGAAGCATTGAAGCATGCTTGTTTTCTTATGAATTCTCACAAATGTGTCTCAATTACTTGAACACCTTTATGCTTTGGTATTTGTTGAATTATGAGTAGGAATTCACCATGTATAACCTTTTTAATGCATGGATATGGGTCTCCTCCAAGACTCAATTTTCCTATCATTTAGCTAGGTTAACTACCCTATGTTATTTGCATTTTCCTTTCATTCCTTGGAAATTTACTGAAGAACCCCCCTCACTTGGGTAGATGGACCAACCCCTCCATATTTTACATTTTCCATCTACCCAGTGATATATCCTTCTTTACATGGGTCCCCTAGAATAGTGACAAATGTTTCATTTTGGTGCCCATGCCATTGAACCCCCTAGGGATTGGGAATCCATTTAGTATACATACCAGAGTTGAAGCCACTTCTATTTCTTCTCATCATGTTGACATCCATACCCTATGGAATCTCACATTTATGGTTGGTATTTATTGGATTATCATGTATCAAAAGCCCTCTGCTTCATCCATATAGTAATAATTCTTCATTTTTATACCACCATTCACCCACCTCTCGAGGATATTTCCAATAATTCCCCTTCCATTTATTACTTCCAGTTGTAGTTTTCACATTCAATATTATCACCATCTGGTTGTTTTTTGGGACATTTTTATCCTCGTTTCCCCTATGTATCCCCATTTGGTTTCCCTAGTGGGATTCTTTCGACACAACAATTAGATATGTTGCATTCTCCTTATACCCCTTTTGAAATATCACGAGGACCATTTACGATTTTGGTACTACATATATTTCCTCATCCTCCTGGCACACCTTCAAAAATAATAAGAGGACCTTGTGATTTTAAAGTACTTGGTTCAATTTTTGGTAGAATTGTTGTGTTTCCCTTGTCTATAGAATCTAAGATAAGTCACCTTTATGTCCCATGGATTCTATTCAATTACACATCGTTTCCTATTACAATTTTTCAACACCTTCGTGAGTTGTACCCATCCCATGTTACTGAGTTTGTACCTCCAGTTTTCCCAATGGTTTACTAATGTGTCCTTAAAAAGAAATGTGCCCAACAATTAACCATTCATAGTGGAGTGATTTCAGTCACTACCAGGTTAGCCTTACATTTACACTATGAAAAAAGGAAGTCTTGATTCCACCTCTCATTTCCTTCCCATCCCCCTTTTTGGTGTCAATATTTGTTAATCACACCTTATTTCCACCTCATGTTGGATTTGAGGACTCACTATTTCCTTGCTTTCAATGGGCCTTCCCCTATCAACTTCAACACCTATATTCTATGGGTTTGTCTTAGAGGAATGTCTACCTTGGCTTCATATTCATCATTTATGGGTACCTCAGAACAAGCAGGGAGAGCCAACAATTATCTTTGATTTGGTTGTTTCTCACATGCTTGACTTCAAATCGTCATTGCACACTTGAGAATCATACACTTGACAGTTCAATGATTCAATAGATTGTACCAATTTTCTAGACATGTATGAAATGCATGAGACCTTAGGAGGGGGTTTCCCTTTAGGTAGTCCCTTAAATGTTCCAACATCAACATTTGATTCCAAAGATATATATCCACTTGTTTTACCTTAGATGTTGGACCTAAGGAATTCCTTTCATTCTTAGGTGTTGACGAACTTCACCCTATCAACATCAAAACCTTCATTCTAGGGGTTATTCCTATGTACCCTGGTACCTATCCCCCTCCTTACCTTGAACCAAGATGAGAGAGTCTTCTTTTCTCTTATACTTGGTAGGATATCACGTGATAGACTTCATCTCATCACCCTATCGTTGAGATTCATACATATATGTATGATCTAACCTCAAATGTAGTTCTTGAGATTTGATTGGCTCAATTCCACCATTGTTAAAGCCCTCGGTTTGAGCTTCCCTTTAGTTATCTCATTTTTAATCTTTCGAGCCCATTTTCTATTCAAAATGGATTCTTAGGTTGTTTCCATCCCCCTTCTCCAAGGCAAGGGCCATCAATTCCTATGTACCCAAATCAACAACACTTGTGATGTATACCTGACACTTTTGATCCAATCATTTGTATATGGGATCGTTTCTATCATTGTATCGTATTTTGGCCCTCTTTTCCAGCACAATATTGTATTTGAGACTTCATTTTGCCTCTCTTTCTTAGCCCCTTTATATTGGAAGCACCATTGTAATCATTATCATGAGTTATCTTGACAAGTATGGGTATGCCTACATCGTCCCTATTGAGATCATGTACACTTACCACTTTGAGACTTTCTTGTTGACAAGTGATACCCTTTGGCCTCTTCCACGGATGGTTCTTCTTCCCATGGCACTCCTCTCTCTCCTTGGATCTCTCATTTCTTGATAAAACAAAATTGTAATGTATTTTAGTCATACAATGTGCTCCTAACCTCATACATTAAAAGACACTTGTTCTAACCCCAAAGTTGTTCACCAAGGCCAAAATTCCAGGTTTACCAAAATACGCCATATTTAGTATGGGTACTATGTATTTTACCCACTTTTACATCATTTTACACAATTATGACTTAAAGAACCACATTTCCTAAAGTCATTTTTATTTTCTAAGGTCCTAAAACCCTTTTTTGACCTTGTCCTAATGAAATGATCCAAAAAGCAAAATAAAATAAAAGAAAATAAAAAAAACCTAAAAGTAATGGTTAACATTTATATGGTCAATAAATTATGTTTTTTTATCATGACCATTTCAAGCATAACCACTATTGTTCTTATAAAATCAACAGGCCTCCCCGATTTCTCATATCACCCATCAAAAGTAGGTACATGCCAAATTTCCATCGAAGATCAACACCGATTGTGTTTGAGAAGAGAGATCTAGACAAAAACCATAGCCACTTTCAACCATAAGGAGAGGATTCAAGGCACACACTTGAGAATTGAAGGAACCCTCCCGAGGATGAGGTCATTGGAGGCCATTTTATTCAAGAATATCTTCCATAGGTGTAAGTATATTTATATCATGGTGTTGTACTCTTGCCCTCTTTTTCTAGCATCATATTGTATTTGAGACTTTTTTTTGTATCCTTTGCTCAACCCCTCTATGTTGGGCACACTAGTGTAATCATTATCATGAGTTATCTTGACGAGTATGGGTATTCCTACCTCGTCCCTATTGAGATAATGTAAACTCACCACTTTGAGACTTTCTTGTTGACAGGTGGCACCCTTTGGCCTCTTCCGTGGGTGGTTCTTCCCATGTCACTCCTATCTCTCCTTGGTCCTCTCATTGCTTGGTAAAATAAAACTATAATGTGTTTCATTCATACAATGCTCTCCTAACCTCATACATTAGGGGGCATTTATTATGACCCAAAAGTTGTTCACCTATACCAAAATGCCCGGTTTATTGAAATACACCACCTATAATATGGGTACCATGTATTTAATTCACTTTTATATCATTTTTCACTATTATAACCTAAAGAACCACTTTTCCTAAATTCACATGCATTTCCTAAAGTCATAGAACACCTTTATGACCTTTTCCTCTTAAAATTAACCAGAAAGAAAAATAAAAGAAAAGAAAATACCAAAACCATAAAAGTGTTGGTTAAAATTGATATGGTCAACAAAAAACATTTTATTATCATGAGTGTGTCAAGGATAACCTCTATTTTGCTTATAAATTCAAGAGGGTTCCACCATTTCTCATATCATCCATTGAAAGTAAGGAAATGCTACCAAAATTTCTCTAGATCCCAAGACACCCATTGTGCTTGATGAGATTTTTTGGCAACACCCATAACCAATTTCAACCATAAAGAGAGGATCCAAGCTACACACTCAGGAAACAATAAGAACCCTTCCATGGAGGAGGCCAATGAGTCTATATTCTCCAAGAAATCCTCCATAGGTGTAACTATATTTGCCTTCTATTGGAAATGGTAAAATTCTTTCATTATTGATTTGTTTTTTTGTTCATGGGTTATTCTTTTTACTATTGTTCTTTACTTTTCTCATGAATAATGCTAACATTGGCGTGAACGATCTTAATAGAAGTTAGGGTTTCTATCTTTGTCCGTTTTCTATCCAAAACCTGCCTAGGGATTGGGATAAAATGTCAATCCATTCAAATCATGCGAGGTAATATTTCTTTGGGTGAGAAAAGTAAGTTATAAAACCCAATCATTCACCTCTGTCAAAGTAACAATGATAAGAGGGAAAGTTGGCTTTTGGAGGAGATCTCCAAATTGGCGAACCAATCAACAATGTTATTGCAACCTCCATGAGTACAGTTGTAACTAATTTGATTGACATTGCTAGCTAGTTACTTGACGACTTGCATGATCGGTGTTAATTCTTCATACTTTCAAAGTGACATTGTTGTTTAAGCAGTCTATGATGAGTTGAGAATATCCTTCGATAGTGAAATTTTTCACCTTCATGGAGTTGGTTGAGCAATTATGTATTTCAACTTTGTTGTTGGATCATGATCCCAAGAAGTGTTAATTGATCTATATAAGAGAACCTATATGATCTCAAAGAGAGTTTTCAACTCCATCCAAACTAGGGTTTCCTTTGGTTTCCCCATTGAAATTGAGTTTTATCGATCCTTGATTGGTACATTTCCATACTGCTAGAAGCATAAAAGTTGGATCACAGGTGAGAGGATGATCTGGAAAACCAAATGCATGGATCATATCTATTTCCTCAATGTTGATGGGAGGAATGGAAAAATCCTCACACAAGTATTTTCGAATCTCACCAGGCTAGGTGAGATAGGTGGGATTATCACCCTGGGCTTATAGCTTGTCAAAAATCTCAATCAGACCTCAAGAAATAAGTTCTTAGATCTAATTCTATTATAAAACATGTATGCTTTTATGTGTTTTTTTTTTAAAATAGCATAAGTGCTTGCAAATGAAATTTATAAACAATTGAATAAGTAAATGCAACATAACATAAATCTAAAAATCCAACGCACAACAAGTCTCATAAATGAGAAGAAATCAACAAATTATTTTATTAATATTATTCTGAGTTACAACCAAGTTTCTCTTTACAAACCACTGCGAGGGTTTGGATAAGAATTAAACTTATAAGTGTAATATGTAATTTGACTCATACATAGACAATTGGTGTCTCAAGAAGAAGACTAAGACTGAAAATTGAACTGGATCAATCCAAGCTACAAGTGCATCATAGTCTTGACTCTGCAAAACTAGTGTTAATCAACACTAAAACTAAATTCATAACTTCTAATTAAGACTAAACAAACTTTCAAGATGAATGATTGAACTTTTGAGCATGTCAATAATCAATGCTTCCTAGTCATTTTTTCACCACCTGTAGAATAACCATGCTATCAACAAGATAACTTAACTATGAGGAAACTTAGAAATGAATGAATTAATAAATATTCTCATTTGAGAAAAGAACAATCCTTATCAAAATGATCTCTCTCTATTTTTTTTATGTCCTTGTTTATTCTTGTTCTCCTCCTTTTATGTCTTCAAAAGTAGTTTAAGTGGTTTAACTACCTTTTGTTATAAAGTTAAATAACTTTAGTTAGGAGAGTACAATTTTATTTTATAAAAAGGGTAAACAATAAATAATAATTAATAGGTGGGGTCCCCCTAAGTTCTTTATTCCTTCATTTTCAACATTTCCCTTGTAACTCCAGAATTTAATCAAATGTCATGCATATATCAACATAATAAAATATATAAAAAAACAACCAATTAGAATATGCCACATCATCAATCACTTGTCTCTCCCAAAAAATATCATAATGGCACAATACAATTTTTTTTTCAAAATAATATCATGTATGTTGTCCCAAAAATATGCATCAAATGTACTTGACATTTGAGGGTGCATGTCATTAAAAGTAATTTTTCTTTCATTACTTTTAACCTGGAAAGGGGGTTGTTTTGTCTGTACTAACAATGCCTCAGATGAGTCAGATCTTGGGGAGTTTGCAGGTTGTTTGCATTTATCCAATTGAGGTTCAAGTGGTAGTGCTTTGTAGTTTCTAGCAACTTGGATAGAACATGCCATAGAAGTAGTAGAAGCAACATGAAGCATGGAGTGTATAGGAGGTGGTGGTGGAAATGGGACCTCAGGTCAACTGACTATGACAAAAGGAGTATTTGTGGGAATGTTATCCCAATAATCATTGGATGGCTGCATAGGAGGCTCAAGAAAATAAACTATGCTCGATTAAGGTTGTAGGGGAGGAGCATCAGGTTCTTGAGGTGGAGGCAAGGCATGATGTCCAACAAAGTTCAAGTAGCTAGTTTTCACTAGCATATTGAACTCCTATGAGTTAGAATCAAAATGAATTAAGAATATCATTCTTTTTTTTCTTCCTCACTGCCCCAAAACATTAGGCACTCTTCCTCTCTTACCCTTGTTTCCTTTGTTTCCACTGTGATTCCTTCCACGACTAAAAAAATCTCATTTATATGCATCGATAATCCTATTATTGAATATACAAGACACAATATATCAAACATCTAATGCTATCTTGCTTTCAAATGATTTAGCAATGGCTCTGAAAAGACCAAGAAATCAATCATGCCAAGGGATAATGAAAGGGAATGAAAGAAAACAGGGAAGCAAAACCATAATTTGATAGATAACCCACTCTTTAATTGTTGTTCCAAACATCTTAACCGTACATTTTAGCAAACTTCCTCATATAAACAGTCATTAATTTCTTTAAACATGGGTCATGAATGAAATTGAAATAATTGATGATAAGAAAATAATGACAATGGATTTATAACCTGTGAAAAGTGTTATAAGATGACAAAAATGCATGAAGAGTTTCATGTTCATAATCCATAAACAATAAATTAATTTTGTTCATAATCTGTATCATAAACAATTCTCCACAACATTCATGTATCGCTGAACACTTCTTTTATTCACCCAATACTTCCAAATCAAAACAAACTACTCATATATCTCCTTTTGAGAGCTAATATCAATGCCATACAAACCTTTTAAATAGTAAACTTACTTTAAAATAATTATTTTAATCAATTATATAAAAAGGGGGAGTAATTCTATGAAGTTTAAGTGAATTATATTTTGGAAAATTCATGAATAATTTCTGGAAAAAGATACATGATGTGAGGATAATACCCTATTCATATAAAAAAATACATAAATAAACATGTTATCCAAATATCAAAACTTTAATCCTCTTTCCATATTGCATTTCTACATTCAACAACTCAAACTTGTATTATCAAACTATTTGAATGCCCATCCAATAACGTTTTCAGTCAATACTTTTAAACACAAACCCAACTTTTTACATTATGACCATTTGTAAAAGCTGGTGTCATATTTAGAACTATAATCTAAATAGGATATCCTTGATATCTGAATATTGAATAGGGTGAAAGTTGGATTGTAATTTTTACTTTCGAGTCAACTATTACTCTTGCAGGTTACCCAAGGGTTGGAACATATCACAGACGAGAACTAACAACTACAATAAACTTTTAAATTCTCTTCAACATCAGCAATGGTTTTAATCCAAAGAAAAATGGATATTTGAACAACCCAAAATCAATAGAGGTTGTAGCATCATAACCATAAAGAAAACTATGGATGCACAACTTCATCGAAGAATAGAAGAAATGCCAAGCACGAGTTGTGCATAAACTTTCTTACAGACCCAGAACAAAAAGGGCCAAAACTATAGCATAACCATGAGTTATGAATCCGAGTATAGATATAATCAAAGCATGCATGGTTCTGTTTGTATTGCATGCAACATAACTATTTTTATGATCAAAGTTCAAAACCAATTCCATATTAAAATATGTGCTGGAAACAAAAACTTGTAATCCTGGTTTCGAATCCAGATACGAAATTAACACAAAAATGGATTCAAATAACCCTTATTGACTATATAATGCTTCCTACAGTGAACACCCGAATTAAAATCTTAACCCCAATCTGAAAACGACTATCCAATATAAGGGCGTAGGTTCAAAACTCAACCCAGACTGAGCATAACAAAATCACTTCAATGTTGACAGTGTAATTTACTAACAACAAAAGACTGTAAGCTTCTTCTCCAAATTCGAACTAAGTTTAATACTTAACGATTATTATGCAGTCCTGGGTTTAACCATAACCCACCCCCCCAAAATACTCGGCATATATCCATCATGGCCACATGGGTTGAACCCATAAAGAAAATCACCATAACAAAGAACAATTTGAAGTCCGAGCGCATAGACAATGCATAATTGTTTTTAACCACAAACCCAGGTCGAAGCTCGATGCAAAACAACTATAACAACATTGGTTTCAACAGACCATCCATTGTTTTTCAGAACCAACCATTCAAGAAATGGAAAATGAGAATATGATTAGAGTGAAGAATGCATTCAACATAGGGTATTAACGGAATATTTCTTTTCCTTCACAAATATAAACCTTCAAACGTAAGTTAGAATACTTCCATTCAAGAGAGAAAAGAAGGGAGAGGAGCAACACACTCAATACCAGTCAATAATAAAGACAAAACTAACTCATTACTTTCCAAAATACATGCAAGAGATGTTCAATGGACTAGGACTAGTGAGTACATACCTTTCCTAGGAGATTTTTATTTTTTATACGAGTGTCAGGGCTAAAACGGTTGCTACAACTACCCAAAAGTAGGGTTCCAAGGCTGAGCTCAAGCTCTCTTTGGCTTTCTTTCTCAACCAAATGAAATGACCAAAACCCAAAGAAAAATAAGGTGGTAAAATGCAATACTGTGGGAGTAAATACCCACATCCTTGCTAATTCAAAGCAAGGCCAGCCATCAAGTCACCATTCAAAACCAATTATCATATATTCATTCCAACTCAACACCTCGTACAATTTACATAACCTTTAAACATATATATATATAATATAACTCATGCCATACAAACTTCATCACAAGCTTAATATCATATCCATGTCAGCCCATCAAGTCACCATTCAAAACCAACTATCATATATTCATTCCAACTCAACATCTCATACAATTTACATAACCTTTAAACATATATATATAATATAACTCATGCCATGCAAACTTCATCACAAGGTTAATATCATATCCATGTCAGCTCACATAACTTCATACCAAATAAACAGTAAAAATTATGCTATATCAATATAACCTCGAAACAAGTGATGCCATATATCAAATCACAACCATATAACATATTGTATACCAAACCAAATATTAAAGAATTTAATACTTGTGCCATGTGTTATACTATTTCCAAATTAACATTAAACCTCAAAACAAGTGATGCCATATA
The DNA here is from genome assembly GCA_000966675.3 of Picea glauca. Taxonomy (NCBI): domain Eukaryota; kingdom Viridiplantae; phylum Streptophyta; class Pinopsida; order Pinales; family Pinaceae; genus Picea; species Picea glauca. The sequence continues at coordinate 488,416 of JZKD02S1831884.1, read as the reverse complement.
TCACATCACAACCATATTCTATATCAAACCCAATATTAACGACTTTAATACTTGTGCCATGTTATACTATTTCCAAATTAACATTAAACCTCAAAACAAGTGATGCCATATATCACATCACAACCATATTCTATATCAAACCCAATATTAACGACTTTAATACTTGTGCCATGTTATACTATTTCCAAATTAACATTAAACCTCAAAACAAGTGATGCCATATATCACATCACAACCATATTCTATATCAAACCCAATATTAACGACTTTAATACTTGTGCCATGTGTTATACTATTTCCAAATTAACATTACCTTTAGCATATCTCCATCTTTACACCATGATATCAATGTGTGCTTGTAAACCAAGTTTAATGGCTTAAATCATCTCACCATAACCTTTGTACATTATGTGATTGCATAACAAAGATTTTAACCTTTGTACACTATGTGATTGCATAACAAAGATTTTGTATATGAGACAAAAACATCTCCTATGTGTTTGGTTTACAAAACTATACTTTTACAAACCATACTTTTACCTTGCCATATCTTGATTCCATAGCTTTATGCTATATTCATATATAAGTAAGTATATCAAACTCATGCAAATTATATAAAATACAAAATTTTACATATCTTGAATCCATAAACTTAAATACTTTGAAGGTTGTAGCATATAGATGAATTTTATTGTGCATATAATAATAGGAATAGGATAGATCCCATTTTTTTTAAATTCCACAAGTTCTATGTTACCAAGATATTGAAGAATGAAAAAAAGTTACAATAACTGACATACACCAAACTCAAGTGCCATAAGCTTTTTGCATCATCCAAATAGGTGTATTGATACCACCATGGAACTTAAGTCAGTATACCATTTTAAAGCTTCATATCTTAAATGAAAATATCATTGACATAAAAATATTAAGATATGTTGAGGGAAATGTTATGCTTGAAAATATTCACTTAATATTTTCTTTTAGGGGACCCCACTTATTTATTATTTTATCATATATATA